>JAODAL010024431.1:0-60588 GCA_025379985.1 Phyllomedusa bahiana | reverse complement strand
GAGGAGTTGCCTGTGCTCCACTCTGCTAATCTGCCTGTTAAGCATTAAGCCTAGCAGGTGCCGGCCCACAGTGCTGACGTGGGCTGCGCGATGACGTCATATCATCGCACACCCCACGCCGAGCACAGACTGGCCGGCCGGCTGCACGGTCACATCGAGGGAGCGAGAGACAGGTGAGTAAGGGATTTATTTATTTATTTTTTAACATTAAGCCTGCCTTAAGCCCCATGCCTCTCAAACACATGTGTGCCACTTAAACCACTTCTTATATCTTTTAAAAAATGTATGAATCTATCTTGAACGGAATATCCCGTATAAGTGCAGGTCGGACTACAAATTTTCATCTTAAAGGTCAGATGCGCTTAGAGCTCAGGCTCATTTGCATATGAATATGCTGGACTAAATATTGCTATCCTGAAAGGTTACTTTTCTATATACATCTTTTAATGAGATTATAATGTTCACAAATTTTGAACGTATGCTGCATTAAAATTCATATAGTTATAAAAAGATATAAGAAGTGGTTTAAGTGGCACACATGTGTTTGAGTTGCTGATTGAAGTAAAGGATCGCTGGAGAATCCTAAGGTGTAGCCGCCATTATAGTAACCTGAGGTGTATCTTATTACTTAAAGTAAACAAAAAGGGTCTGTTTTAGATTTACTAAGCCCCATGCCTGCCTATATGAGCCCCTATTACCCGCCCTATGCCCCCTGCCTGCCTATATGATCCCCTTTTACCCTCTATGAGCCCCCTGTTGGCCTATATGAGCCCATATTACCCACTATGAGCCCCTGTTACCCATCCTAAGCCCCCTGTCTGCCTATATGAGCCCCTATTACCCACTATGAGCCTCCTGTCTGCCTATATGAGCCCCTATTTCCTGCCCTAAGCCCCCTGCCTGCCTATATGAGCCCCTATTACCCACTATGAGCCCCTATTACCCACTATAAGCCCCCTGCCTGTCTATATAAGCCCCTAATACCCACTATGAGCCCCCTGCCTGCCTATGAGCCCCTATTACCCGACCTATGCCCCCTGCCTGCCCATATGAGCCGCTATAAATCACTATAAGGCCTCTGCCTGACTATATGAGCCCCTACAACCCACTATAAGCCCTCTGTCTGCCTATATGAGCCCCTATTACCCGCCCTAAGCCCCGGCTATAACCCCTATAACCTGCCCTAACCCGCCTGCCTATAAGTGCCCCATAAAACTACCCTTAGCCGTGCCCTTATTGGGCCCCTATAGACTACCCAATCCCTGCCCTGTCAATAATAGGCCCCCTTTAAACACCTAAACCCGCCCCGCCTACCTCTATAGCCCCTATACCCTGCCTGCCTATCTACATGTGGCCCTATAGCTACCTAAACCTATAGCTATTCTAAGATATTTGTGTCTAAGTGGCTGGGAGAAGTCATCATGGTGGTCTGGACCTAATGCAGAACAAAAGGGAACGTCAACGACTTGTCAGAGGAACGGCATCTGTGAGTCACAAGATGCACGTGCACTGTAATCACTTATATATCTGTAGTCTGTGTACACTGGTATACAAAAAGATATAACACAATGGACTACGTAAAAAAATATTAAATAATAGTTAAACAGTTACCAAATAACACTGCTACACAAAACCAAAATTCCAGGCTAATAGTACCAATGCCCTACTAAGACCACATATCAACAGCACATTGTGACTGAAGAATTCCGCCACACCATGATCATATAGTGACTGAATAATACTACCACAGATCATCACCACATAGTGACTGAAGAATTTCGCAACACCATGACCACATAGTGACTGAATACTACCACACCATGACCACATATTACCACCACACAGTGACTGAAAAATACTGCCACATCATGATCACATTTCACCACCACAATAGTGACTGAACAATACACCATACCATTACTGAATATAAACCATTATACTACAACCAATATTGCCGGCATACAGTGATCATACAGAGATTGATACCAGTTGTACACAGACTCTGCAGACATATAAGTGATTACAATAAAGTTACATCCAGTGACTCACAGGAGATGTCCCTGAACAGTTGTTCTTGTTCTCTTTTTCTTCTCCATCTGTCCCAGACCGACATGATATCTTCTCCCGGCCACGACTCTTCACTGTAGAATTTACAAAACAAACATCTTAGACTCCTCACTTTATCACTTTATTACTTTCTCCAAAATCCTATCTCTGATAAACTCCCATCTAATGGAAAAAATTCCCCCCTTGTTCCCAAACAGTAAAAGCCCCCCAAAAGGCTATGTGGCTCCCATTTGTGCACCAAGTTTTAGTCTTGTTTTGTAAACCAATATAGGAAGTAGTTAGATTCCCTAAGACATTGACAATCTAAATAACACTTTCCTGTTGATGCTAATTGCTGTCTTGTCTGCAGAACATTGCTGTGCACTATCTGCTTCCAAGAGCTGCAGAACATTGCTTCTTTGACTCTGGTTTACATGTTTTTTTGTTTTGTTTTTTCTTTCTCAACTTCACTTTATTTGAACTGTGATGTTTCACTGCTCTACAGGACCTGAGGAAATCTGTTTAGAGAAAACACAATCCATACCCTTTTATCTCCTTTTAGGGCCTAATTAAACTTTTTTGTTTTAATAAATCTTACGCCTCACAACCTCAGTTATAGCCATATTCCAAACTTTGAAATGAAAAAGCAGGAGATTTAGATGGGGGCGCGCTATTTGCATGGACTTTTGCCCATTTTTTTCGTATGCCACGCCCCCTTAAAAGCCACACCCCCTCCACCTAACGCAAACGGCTTTGGAAGAAAGCCAGGTAGATCCCCTTTAAAGCCAGAGTAACCCCCCATAAGCATATGCCCCTTCAGGGGGTAGATGCCCCCTTGTAGCCAAGTAGATGCCCCCGTAGCCAGGTAGGTCCCCCCTTTGTTAGCCAGTAGGTCCCCCCCCTTTTTTGCCATAGTGCCCCCATTGTTTCCAGCAGGCCCCCCCTTTTGCCACTAGTGCCCCCTCTGTTGCCGGGTAGTGCCCCCATTGTTGCCAGGTATGCCCCCTTTGTTGCCAGTAGATGTCCCCCTGTTACCTAGATCCCCCCTCTGTTGCCAGACCCCCCATTGTTGCCGGGTAAGCCCCCTCTGTTGCCGGGTAGATTCCCTCTGTTGCCGGGGAAGTCCCCCCATTGTTGCCAGGTAGTGCCCCACTTTTTGCCAGGTAGATGTCCCCTCTGTTGCCAGGTAGTGCCCCCTCGTTCCAGGTAAACCCCCTCTGTTGCCAGGTAGAGTCCCCTCTGTTGCCGGGTATGCCCCCCTCTGTTGCCAGGTAGTGTCCCCTCTTTTTGCCAGGTAGATGTCCCATTGTTCCCCAGGTAATCCCCCTCGTTGCCAGGTACGGGCCCCCTCTGTTGCCAGGTAGATGCCCCCTCTGTTGCCAGGAATTTTCCCCCTGTTGCCAGGAGTGTCCCCTCTGTTGCCAGGTAAAAGTCCCCTCTTTTGCCAGTAATGCCCCATTGGCCAGGTAGATGTCCCCCTCTGTTGCCAGGAAGAGCCCCCATTGTTGCCAGTAATCCCCCTCTGTTGCCAGTAGATGTCCCCCTTTAGCCAGTTATGCCCCCTCTTTCCAGGAAAGCCCCCATTTTTGCCGGGTATGCCCCCATTGTTGCCAGGTGGGTGCCCCCATTTTTGCCAGCTAGTCCCCCCATTTTTTGCCAGCTATCCCCCCTCTGTTCCCAGCTACCCCCTCTGTTCCCAGGATTGCCCCCCATTTTGCCAGAAGGCCCCCTTTTTGCCAGTAATGCCCCCTCTGTTGCCAGGTAGGCCCCCCATTGTTCCCGGGTTGTGCCCCCCATTGTTGCCAGGTAGATCCCCCCCCCGTTCCAGGTAATGCCCCCCGTTCCCAGGTATGCCCCCTCGTTTTGCCGGGTTAGATTCCCCTCTGTTCCCAGGAAACCCCCCCATTGTTGCCGGGAAATGCCCCTCTTTGCCGGGAAGACCCCCCCATTTTTTGGCGGGTAGTGCCCCCCTTTTGCCAGGTAGATGCCCCCCTCTGTTGCCAGGTAGTGTCCCCTCTTTGCCAGGTAGATTACCCCTGTTCCGGGTAATTCCCCTCTTTTCCAGGTATGCCCCTCTGTTCAGGTAGTTTTCTCCCTGTTCCCGGGTATGCCCCATTTTTTGCCGTAGTCCCCCCCATTTTTGCCAGTAGACCCCCCTCTGTTGCCGGGTGATGCCCCCCTTTTGCCAGTATCCCCCCCTCTTTTCCGGGTAATGCCCCCTCTGTTGCCAGGAAGCCCCTTTGTTGCCAGGTAAATGTCCCCTCTGTGCCGGGAAGACCCCCCATTGTTGCCAGGTAGTGCCCCCCTTTTTGCCGGGGTAGATTCCCCTCTGTTCCAGATGTCCCCCTGTTGCCGGGTAGTCCCCCCTGTTGCCGGGTAGATGTCCCCTCTTTGCCAGGTAGAAACCCCTCTTTTTTCCAGGTATCCCCCTCGTTCCCCCCCAGGTAATGTCCCCCGTTCCCGGGTAGGCCCCCTTGTTGCCGGGAAAACCCCCATTTTCCAGGAAGTGCCCCATTGTTCCAGGTAATGCCCCCTCTGTTGCCGGGTAGATGCCCCTCTTTGCCAGGTAGATGTCCCCCCTTTTTTCCAGGTAGTGCCCCCCTTTTCCCAGGTAGGCCCCCATTGTTGCCGGAAAGGCCCCCATTTTTCCCAAAGGCAGACCCCCCCCCCTCCTATACTAATAAAAATAAAAAATAAAATCCACTTACCTCACCAGGCTCCTGCAGCCCCCCCTCCCGCCCGATCCCTCAGCGGGGCAGGGGGAAGTGAGAGCACCCCGCGTCACTCCCCCGCAGCCGCGCTCACTTCCCCCGCGCGCTGACCTGTAGGCGGGGCCACACAGGCGCCGGGCATACAGGGGGGGAGGGAGGAGGGAGCGATCCCTCCTGCCTCCTCCTGCACAGCGAGACTCCGGGCGGGTGAAGCGGGCGCAGCGGCCCACTCACCCGCCAGTAGGAGCGGCCCGGCGGCGCCAGAGTATCGCACTAGCACTACACGGTCGCCGCGGCCATTTAAAGAGCCCCCGCTGCCTGCTGGCGGCGGGAGGAATGCCAACTCCCCCGGTTGGGCGGGAGGGGACCCCAAATAGCGGGACCCCCCCGCCAAAAACGGGAGAGTTGGCATGTATGGTTATAGCTGATTTTTAGCACTAATATATTTCCCAGGTCCCAGAGCTGGTGTACAGTGTAAGATGTCATCACGCCGCTCACGCCGCTACACAGATTCCAGATCTCCTGGGACAGAATCTTAGCCTTCCGACCGAGGAGATCTAGCGTCACAGGGGGCGTGATGAAAGCCACGCATAACACCCCCTGCAACACTAATGTGTATGTACAGCACTCAGTGAGTGCTCTACATACACAGGAGATATACAGATCGTCACCGTCCTGCCTCCTCCTTGTAGGAGCAGCTGCACAGCGAGTGTGTGCAGCTGATAACTCTGCACGGCCGTACAGAGTAAGAGAGCGCCACACGGGTGAGGCAGGCGGCCTCAGCGCCCCCTCTGGTGAGCGGCGCCATGGCACCCCGGATGATTGCCCACCTCGCCCGGCCGTAGGAATGGCCCTGTGAACAAGGCACTTTCAGGTACCTGGAAATTGCACCCAAGGATGAACCAGACTTGTGCAAGTCCACAATTCTCTTCCTGATATTTTGTCTGATTTCTTTAGACTCTCCCATGATGTTACACACAGAAGTAGTGTGTTTCTGGTGTGCTTTAAAATACATCCACAGGGTTGTCTCTAATTAACTCAGATGTTGCCAATAAACCTATCAGAAGCTTCCAAAGACATGACACATCATGTAGGCTGTCAAAAATTGTTTAAAGGCATAGTAATCCTAGTGTATGTAAACTTTTGACTTTGCAGAAAGTAATAAAAATGGCTTAAAAATTCTCACTCTCACATTATCCTGGCATTTGGCAAATATAAATAATTTTGGTAATCCTAATTGACCTAAAACAGGTAAGGTTTATTCTGATTTCATGTCAGAATAGTGTGTCTTTTTATATAGTGTATATAAGCTTCTGGTTTCAACTGTATATGCATGACGCAAACCAAGGTTATCTTCCCATGAGACACAAATTCATTTAATCACCATTGTAGACATTTCACTTTGCTGTCAATATAACTGCAATATTTTGGTTCAATAAGGATCAGAGGTGCAGAACCTGTAACCCGTAATGTGCTGGCGAGAATTAAAGATGCTCTGGTACCAAGTTGTGTATCCGTTTACTTTGGGCTGCTATCAGGGGAAAGAGCATAAACTATGTAAATTTCAATCATTTTTTTTTATTTCCAGACAGTTACTTTATATTTTTCCAAATCATACAGCAGGTTATTAACCCCTTAATGACCAGGCCTGAAAAGGCCTTAAAGACCAGCTAAAATTTTCCAAATTTGCCTACCTCCGTTCCAGCAGTCATAATTTTTTTTTCCAGTAACAAGGCTGTAGGAGGCCTTTGTTTTAGAAGAAGAAAAAATAGCATTTTTTCAGTGTAGTCTAAAGGTTTATAGAAGTTACTGCATCATGTTTTAAATATTTTTTTGCATCATGCATATAATAGAAAGCATATTCTGAATGGAGAAGTGGCCATGCTTGCGTAGTTACTCCCCATTTATTTCAATTGGAGTTCCAAGTATAGCCGAATACAGCTGCACTTGGAACTTCTATTGAAATGGAGAGTGACTCCCATCTATCTGACATTGATGGCATATAGTATGTATATACCATCAATGTCTGTAATGGCAAAACCTTTTTTAATAACCTGTTATTACATATACCCTGTGTCACTATAAGGGAATGTTCATACTGCGTTATATGCGTGTTTGGATCCGTGTTTTGGACCCAAAACAGACCTAAACACTAGTGTTGAGCGATTTTTATTGACAAAGTTTGAAACTCGGCAAGGTTTTTATGTGGACGAAAATTCTCCAGATCATGCTATAATTAAGGTTAAAATCTCAGCATCATCTATTAAGATCGCACCTTTTTCGCCGCTTCCTGTAATATTGCCGGCCAGTAAATGAGATTACAGAATAGAGCAGGTGAGATGTGTGTGCGACGTCATGACTGGGATGTGTATGTTGCGATTGCTGGAATAATCACATGACCTCGTTTTACATTAGAACAGCGTTTTTGCTGTTACAGCCTTCAGTGTCCCTCAGCGTGCCTCATAGGGATAGGACCTCGCGCTCTGCCTGTTGTGCCAAACCAGTCTCAGCGAAATTAGTCTATTTCTGCACAGAGAAACCTTTTACTATTAGCTGTGATCCTTCAATTTAGTTATAAATTAGAGATTTTAAGATCCTATGTAGTTAGGTAGAGAATTTTAATAAAAGGAGCATCTAATCTACCGCTGTAAATTCACTGCGGGGGGAGCAAGGGGGGGGGGGGGCCCCGCGGGCGAACACAGACAAGCTCTACCTCTATACAAGAACACTGGAAAGATTCACCATGACATAGTGTAAGACATGTAGTGTAATATCTTTAATATTAACAGTTTGCTATTGAAATATTTTTCCCTTTGGATATTGGTCACCTGAACTTATATTGATACACAACATTTCTAGTAACTGCAGGCTCGTTGTATAGGTGCAAAACTCCAACTTTTATTATCAGTATACATATCAGATATGTTGTTCATGACTTTAATTTTAACCCATTAACAACCTGTTGACAGTTGAAAATATCCACCTTGCAGTAAATACAATCCAGCAATCTTGTAGTCATACAAGTTGTTTGTTGCCAAAAATACTGTGTACATACTAAAACATAACAGTTACGTGTTATTGACTTTGCGCACCCAGCATTGTTTCAATGACACAGCAATCCACGTAAACTTAAAACAGCAATTCTATATCACCACAGTGAATTGAAAGGTGCAAAAAATACTGTGTATCATACGAAAACATAGACAGTTACGTTTTTTGACTTTTGCATCACCCACATTGTTCTTTACGCAACATCCTGTAAATCTTAAAACAGCAATCTCTATATTCACCACAAGTTGACTTGAAAGGTGCAAAAAATTACCGGTTTATTATAACCAAAACATAACAGTTACGTGTTTTTTGACTTTTGCACACCCAGCATGTTCATTGACGCAGCATCCACGTAAATCATAAAACCAGGCAATCTATTTCACCACAGGTGAATTGAAAGTGCTAAAAAATACCGTTTATTATACCAAAACTATAACAGATACCTGTTTTTTGGGACTTTTGCCCAGTCCCAGTTTTGTTGAAAATACACCTGCAGTTAAATTGAATCCACAATTTGGTTTTTGATTTAGATGGGCGAGTTGCGAGCGCGAGAGCGCTGTGATTTACACCTTTTAATTAATAAGAGACTTTCCAAAACTATTCCATACCTTCTCAAATTTTTAAATTTCCTGAACATGAAGCAATGCAGGTGTAAGTCGAGCAAAGAGGGGGTAGCACATGGAGGTAGAGGTACGAAGAAGTTGCACCTTCCAGTAGCAGGCGACGAATCACGCATGCCAGCGGACGTCAGATTGCAGGAACCGTCAGGCCTGTCCAACGCTGGGCTCAGTGAGACCTGTGAATCTACTAACGAACACGGCGCCATCTGTCCTTCAGTGGTTAATGCAAACCTGCATCTAAGCAGTCTACTCCTCGTCCTCCGCATTCACTGTTGCCACAAATGTCGTCCATCAATCATCATCAGCATCCGTCCAATCATGAAGCGCCCAAATGTCAACTCGTGTACTCCACTCCTGTGGACTAATCCATTGTCTCTGCGGACCTTCTTTTGATGACAAAATGCGGTTGGGGTCAGAAGGCATGTTAATAAGATCAAGAGGATGATTTAGTCTGCGTCTACGCCAAGTTTACTGATGCATCAGAGGTAGTGAAGGAAGCCGTTCCAATCGGCAAAAATCCCGGCGGTCCCGCAACTCCCTTGCATTGCCCCTGCTTGTTGCCCCCAAGCATCTGGCATGCAGAAAATCAGGACGACCAAGTCATCTGTTGTTGATGATGATGATGATGAGACGACATTGCGGATCCATCCTGGTCTTGTTCCGCAGAATTTGCTTGCGAGCGGCTTCATCAGTGGACGAGGAGGAAGACGATGGGTAGTGTCAATAACTGTCCCGCCACAAAAAAGGGAGAGGGCGGTCCGCAAGAAAGTCCGCTGATATGATTCCGCCAGCCACTTCCACGCAAACGCCCGCTCCTCGCTTATCGCCCGTCAAAAAGGTCCAGGTCCTCTCAAGCCTGGGCCTTCTTTGACCAAGCCTTCTGATTCAGCCCACAATTCATATGCCGCCTTTTTGCCGTAAACGCATAAGTAGAGGCAAGAACCTTAAGTGGTTAACACCACCAACATTCCTAGTCACAATGCAGCGAATTCATGAGTTGAAATGGAGGGAACACTTGGCCAAAAAGGCCAACCGACGCCGTGCGCTCCAACCATTGTCACAACCTACCCTCTGTCTCAGCCTCCTCTACTTCCGCCAACACCAAGCGTTCCTCACTGCCCATGTCTCTCAGAGTCATGAACAGGTATCAGCCTGACGCTTCAGCCTCCATAAACACATGGGTGCGGTATGGGGGGGCCTGAGTACCGTGGTGACTAGCACCACCAGAGACCCATTCCCTAACCCCTTCTCCTTCCGCCATTTTGACAACCTGCCGCCGTACAGTGGCCATACTAGCAGCCGCCAGCCTTCTGCTTCCAGGTTTGTGTGTGATATCTACAGTGATCGGAAAGCGACTTTAACCCAACCAAGACCTCGTACACTTACCTGAGAAGTCTGAATGTCCTGTGGTCATATTGCCAGGCTTTTTGGGCCTTGGAAAATTTGCCTTTCCATCTGGTGGACACATAGGGTTTCCGCCACGACATGGCCCACGCCTGCCCCCCCATACCCGAGATGCCGAGCAGGCATTTCTTTTGCCAGAAAAGCCGTCCCTGCCTGGCCAGCCACGTGTCAACTAAAATTTCAAGCGCGTTGTCTGCATCTGTGTCCGGAAAAGTCCATCTCACCCACCGACCACATGGACTAGTAAGCACGGCCAAGCCGCTAAATCTTCTGGTGACAGCACACTGAGGTTTAGCTGGGTGGATGTTCTCTGGGTGAACGGTGGTCCTCAGGCTCGCGCATGCACTTCAAAAACCGCAGGATGGTGCAGGGCTCTTTCTCCCCCCAAGTCCTCTGGTGATCATCCACGTGCCCAGAGACACCGGCCATGTTGAAATTAATCTGCCTTGGAGACACGTCCCAACACACAGTACAGACTGTGAACGGCTTTCCGCAACGAGACCGAGGCTCATGGCTGGAGACAAGAAACCTTGTGCCGGCAAGTGTGTGCGATAAACCGGGCGAAATCTGCTGCCGCGCCTTAAGATCGTAGCTAGGACCACATCCCTTGCCTGGCACTATGCTCATGAAACATTGTCGTCCAGAAATTTCTAAAAGAGCTACCCGGGCTTACATCCTGCTGAAAGAAGGTCTCGGGTCTGAATTCGCACTTCCGCCGTTCGCGTACCCTGCTTCGTCCCGCCTGGCTGCGTTGCCAAATAAAAAAAAACAAAAAAAAAAAAAATGCGACAGCTCGGCTTCCCACCGTCAACCGTCTCATTGTTGACATGGCAATACACGCTGAATTCCACCGTCCACATGCTCAGCGATGATGCATGCAGCGCAATGCATAATGCATACGAAGTTACACATGGCCTGAACAAGCAGCGGTGCGGACCTCGGGTGTGAACCACCGGAGAGTGGAGAGCAGGTGAAAGAGCTCTTGCACCAACTTGCCAGTTTTTGAAGAAGCCACCAAAATGGTCCAGTGCGGACAATGCACTTGTCATCATGACATTTGTGGTGATCTTAGTTCTGAACGATCGTTGGATCACCTGAACAACAGGTCCCGCCAGCGACAGAGGAGGAGACGGACACAGATGCGGACACGGAGCCTTTCTCTCCGTCAATCCACAAGGCCCAACAGTTTTCACAATTTCATTAGCGTTCTTCATTTAGGCAGTGGTTCGGGGTCCAGAGCTATTGCAAGTGGCGCATCAGCTCTCAGGGTGCATCAACTCAGCAAGTCAGGCTGTGTTGTAGCTGTGCCGGAGGCAGCGGATGAGAGGAAGGAGGAGGAGGTATTCCTAGACACCGATGTACCCGACTTCCCTGCCTTGGAAAGAGGTTGGCATGCTAATTTGAGGCATAGGAGGAATATGAGGAGATCAGTTTGCTAGTGCCCCTCGACCCAAGGCTTGGGAAATCAATGCTCCTCTCTCACATGATGCTTGTATGCTCCATTTCCTCCAACATGATCCTACGCATTAAAGTGCCATCAAAATGAACAACAGTTTACTGGGTGGCCACCCTCGGATCCCGGTACAAAACAAAAACAGCACGTTTCCTTCACCCCACCCAAATAGAGAGTAAAATGCCAGGAAATGGAGACTTGCTGATTGATAACTGAGACATCTGTTGCGTCTGCTTCACGTTCCCCAAATACACGGTGGAACAAACATCAGCGACGCATGACAGCATAGAGTGCCAAGTAGGCGTAGACGGCAGCAGCAGCAAGGTGGCGGAAGCCTAATGGTGTTCCTTCTGCAATCTTTGTTTTACCACCTCACCAATGCAAGCAATGCAGGGCACACATCCAACACAATCATACAAAGATCAGCGTAAAGGTAATGGTGCGTGCGACTATCTCGTCCTCAACACCGATGTTTTTGCATGTGTTCCGGACCCAATAACTATCTGGGTATCCAAAATGGACGAATTGCCCCGAGCTGGCTCGTCACTCCCATAGAGGTGTTGTCCTGCCCAGCAGCCAGCGCATATCTGAGTGCGGACCTTCAGCACAGCTGGAGGAGTCATTACAGACAAACGCATATCCGGCCCTTTCTATCCCACAGATAATGTGGATCGTTTGACTTTCATCCATCTAGATGAAATCAGGCATGATCTCAGAGGATGTTGTGGCCCCAATTGCCGAGGTCACCGATTATTGCCGGTCTACTTCACAATCCTTTTCAAACAGTAAATGGTCCACTTGAAAACTTTTATTTTTAAAATGATCATTTCTTACTGCAATTTTTATCTCTTTCCCTCTTTTATTCTCTTTCGCTGTGAGGAGACTGTAAAGAGACAGCAAGGTTTCATGAACAACACCGTAATTCCATTTACTCACTTTATCTTAAGAAGTTTTCCGCAATTGTCAATGTTTTGAGATCATCTTGCTGTGAGATACAGCTATACTTATGGTTCTATGAACAGAAATGTGCTTCTTCTAATTGGCATTTTCCTCCCTCACAAATTTTTAATAGTGCTGAAGAAGTCATAATTTTATAATTTTTGGGTCATGTACTGTTAGATACAGCAATAAACATGTTCCTTTGGAACAGAACTGTGCTTCAAAGTGGCATTTTCTCCCTCAACATTTTAGGCAGTGGCTGAGAAGTTATTTTTAAAATTTTTTTGGGTCATGCTGCTTTGAAAATGCAGCAATACTACAGGTCCTTATTATAAAAAAATGTTGTTTCTAACAGACATTTGTTCTTCACAATTGACCAAAGTGGCTCAAGGGTCAGTCTTTGAAGTTTTTGGGGGATTTAGCTTTGAAATGCAGCGAATACTACAGGGTCCTCTTCAAAAAAAATGATGTTTCTAATAGGCATTTGTTCTTCACAATTGTTAAAAGTGATCCTCATTGGTCCATGTATTTGAATTTTTGGGGCATTTTTGCTGTGACATGCAGTTATACTACAGGTCCTATTCTAAAAAATGTTGTTCTAACAGACATATTGTTCTTCACAAGTGTCCAAAAGGTGGCTCAACGGTCATGCTTTGAATTTTTTGGGGGCATTTGCTGTGACATGCAGCTATACACAGGTCCTAATCTCAAAAAATGTTGTTTCTAACCAGACATTTGGTCTTCACAATTTTGTCAAGAGTGGCTCAAAGGGTAGATGGTGCTGTCAGAATCAGAATAGGTAGAGACACTAGTTAATGGACACATATTGCAAAATTACTTGTTTTTGCATAGATCTTTACAATAGCTATCAATCCCTGTATGAGACAACCCATCTTAATACAGAAAAAAAATAGAAACTAAGACAATGGTTGGGATCCCATCCTTTTTAAAAATGTTTTTTCTAGAATTAAACTACTAAAAACTAAAAAAACTTGACATGTACAAAATAGCTGTTAAAAAAATTCCCTGAATTGAACACAGGAGGTACCAGGAAACTTGACCAGATGTAGTTATTCCAGAGGACATGGGTATGATCACGGACAGAGAAAAAAGTACAGAGACAATTTCTCCACACTTTGAGTAAAATGAGAAAAAGAATGCCAAGGCAAAAGGGCACCTGGAGAGTGGTAACAGGAGCCGAAACCACCGAGTATTTTCCTAAGTGAAGCTCAATTGTCCGCAACTCATACGGAGGGGCAAAGCGCTACCCAGTCTTGACTGTGTACTGAGGAAGGCTGGAGTCACACACTTCCGCTTCCGCACTCTGCTTCAGGCACACAGTTTTTGTTGCTGCGTCATCAGGGCATTTTAACTGCGTGTTAATAGATGACGGACGCCAGCCTGGGCTCACATCCGCACCCACTGTAACTCCGCCCTCCTGGGTCCATGCTGTGGCACTGGACAGTTCATAGTCAATGTCCAGATTCAACTAAAAGGTGGTTGAAAGAATCTTTTCCGGCACTTTGTAAATCCTGGGGGTCAGACCAGGTTTAATTGGTCATACTGTGGCCCAGGACAGGGAACAGTATATGTCCGTCTTCACTAAAATGGTGGTTGAAAGACTCCTTTTTCTGGCACTTTTTAAACTGGGTCAGAAAAGTTTTAATGGTCATTCTGCGGTACAGGACAGATATAGTTAGTGTCCAGTTCAAACTAAAATGGGGTTGAAAGACCCTTTTTTTGCGGCACTTTTAAATCTGGGGTCATGCAGGTTTCGTGCTTCATGCTGGCGTCCAGGCATGAATAGTTCAAATCATACTGCCTTCTGGCACTTTTAATTGTGGTGATGCAGGTTTATGGTCTGGCTGTGGTACTAGACAGGATAGTAAATGGTCTGTGACTTTTTTTCTGTGACTTTTATAACCTAAGTGTGTTGCCTAAGATGTAGCACCGTATCCATTTGACGGTTGTGGATTTAATTTCAGCTTCTCCCAGCCCTTTGTTTGGTGTAATACTGAAGGGTGTTGTTTGCTCACCCCATAGACTTTAATGTGTAATCGCTCCATAATCCGATGCTCACTATCGAAAAACCTTATCGATACGCCCGACTATCGACTATCGATCGATCTCGATAGCCAACGCAATCGCTCAACACTACTAAACACGCATTTAACAATATATACAGTTTGATTTACATTGCTTTCAATGTAAAACAAGTAATGGCGTTCAGACATCTGATTTGCCGAGCATGTTTTTACCAATGCGCTTTATGACGTCTTTTGGATCCATTCAAAGAATTGACATGTCAATTCTTGATCCGTTTGATACAGCAGACACTGTATATAAAACTAGAGGGTGCATGTCTGTTACAGCAAAAACGTATTCAAAAACACGCTGTGAACATACCCTTACACAGGCTAATGTTAGGGCAACACATACCATGTCCCAACAGATGACTTTCAGATACTTTACTGTAGAGGATTTTTCCATGCCCTGACAGGGTCAATTCCGAAACCCATGATCTCATTTAAGGGTTTTTACACCAACTGGTAATAGAGGCTTGTGCTGTAGTCAGAACTCTACTCTACAACTCCATTCCTAACAAAGTTGCAGGACATCTGCAAACCCCTACTATACCAGCAATACCAATAAATGTTGCTGCCAACAGAGGACATTAAGTGTCTGCCATCAAAAGCAGCGGGGTTTTTTTAAGAAAAAGTCGTAAACAAGTTAGCAAAATAAGTAAACATTAAAAACAAAAAAGTATTTGATCTCTTCGTTCAAATAAGGTTGAGTACACATGGTGTCTTGTGGCACATACCAGTGCGCTCTGCAATACAACTGCTGTTGAACGTACACACTACTTTCAACAGCGCTATGGCCCTGCCTTTTGTTGCTTACATTTTCCCTTTTGGGCACTCACCCAAAAGAGGTGATATGTCACTTCTTTTTATGGACGCGTGGTGGGGCAACAAAAAATTGCCTTATCATAGCACTTAATGACGTTTTGATTTTAACCGATTAGGGGCTAAAATCAAGTGCATTGCAACGCTATTACACATAAATAACGCCCCGCAAGATCCCCCTGGTAACTACCAAAAGGTTTTTTTTTAAAAACATCATGGCAAGCTTCACCCTTAAATGTAAATGAATAATAATAGTAACAGGAAGCTTTCCAAAATAGCAATTAGTAGGACACAGTAGGCACTTAATCCATACAAACATTGAACTTATGGAACACTCACAATGATTTTCAGCTATATTGTGTACGCAATAAAAAATTGAGGTTTTAAGTGTGCATTTTATCAAATAATATACCCACCTATCACAACAAGGTAAGATCATCAGATGAGTCCCTAACTCTAATGCCTCTTCATGGGGCCAAAGCCATCATGTATTGAGGGCAACAGACTCCAATCACATGGACAATAAGGTCCTATCTACTGTTTGCTACTGTAGTTTGAGATAGTTTGTATTGCATTGAAATCAGTTACAAGGCAGATGCTGACTAATTTTGCTTTTATTCGTATGAAACATTTGAAAGAGTGGTTGCCTCCATCTTGGCCTTTCACGCCACCCATCTTTCTGCTTGAGGTTTTAATAATCAGGGTGAAAGCAGCCCGCTGCCCTGCATGCATGACGATTTTGGCCTAGGGCAAGCCTTGTAGCTACAGCCCCCCAAAGATTTTCCTTGATCTGGGGGTGGGGATCACAGTGTACAAAATATCTTTAATAAAAACCCTTTAAATTTTTTTAAATGTACAAAGAAAAAGCATAAAAAATTTTTCATTGCGTGGGGTGCTGACTTATTTTGGTTTTGTTAGTAATAGGAAGCTTGGCACATTGTGATATGAGAAGGCTGACAATAACTACAGCAATCCTATTCTATTCAGCTCAACTGCAAAAAATTATATCAGAGCAAACTGCCAGCTCCTGTCACCAATGTTGCCACATAGTTACTTTCCTGCTAGGTGCAATATTAATTGTGCTGTACAAAAATAGAATGCATCGTTAGTGAATAACATACAGTGGGGAAAAAAAAGTATTTAGTCAGCCAACAATTGTGTAAGTTCTCCTGTTTAAAAAGATGAGCGAGGCCTGTAATTGACATAATAGGTAGACCTCAATTATGAGAGACAAAATGAGAAAACAAATCCAGAAAATCACATTGTCTGATTAGGAAGTAATTTATTTGCAAATTATAGTGTAAAATAAGTATTTGGTCAATAACAAAAGTTCATCTCAATACTTTGTTATATATCCTTTGTTGGCAATGACCGAGGTCAAACGTTTTCTGTAAGTCTTCACAAGTTTGGCACACACCGTTGCTGGTATGTTGGCCCATTCCTCCATGCAGATCTCCTCTAGAGCAGTGATGTTTTGGCGCTGTCACTGGGCAACATGGACTTTCAACTCCCTCCAAAGGTTTTCTATGGGATTGAGATCTGGAGACTGGCTAGGTCACTCCAGGACCTTGAAATATTTCTTACAAAGCCACTCCTTCATTGCCCTGGTGGTGTGCTTGGGATCATTGTCATGTTGAAAGACCTAGCCCCGTTTCATCTTCAATGCCCTTGCTGATGGAAGGAGGTTTGCACTCAAAATATCACAATACATGGCCCCATTCATTCTATCATGTACACGGATCAGTCGTCCTGGTCCCTTTGCAGAGAAAAAGCCACAAAGCATGTTGTTGCCACCCCCATGCTTCACACTAGCAACTCACCATTCTCTCTCCTCCAAGCATGACTAGTTGTGTTTCTCCCAAACAGTTCTACTTTGGTTTCATCTGACCATATGACATTTTCCCAATGCTCTTCTGGATCATCCAAATGCTCTCTAGCAAACTTCAGGTGGACCCGGACATGTACTGGCTTAAGCAGGGGAACACGTCTGGCAGTGCAGGATCTAAGTCCCTGGCGGCATAGAGTGTTAATGATAGTAGCCTTTTTTATGTGAGTCCCAGCTCTCTACAGGTCATTCACTAGGTCCCCTATGTGATTCTGGGATTTCTGCTCACCGTTAATGTGATCATTTTGACCACATGGGGTGAGATCTTGTGTGGAGCTTATCAGTGGTCTTGTATGTCTTCCATTTTCTAATTATTGCTCCCACAGTTGATTTCTTCACACCAAACTGCTTGCCTATTGCAGATTCAGTCTTCCCAGCCTGGTGCAGGATTACAATTTTGTTTCTTGTGTTCTTCAACAGCACCTTGGTCTTCACCATAGTGGAGTTTAGATTATGACTGTTTGAGGTTGTGGACAGGTGTCTATTATACTGATAACAAGTTCAAACAGGTACCATTACTACAGGTAATGAGGGGAGGACAGAGGAACCTCTTAAAGTAGAAGTTACAGGTCTGCGAGAGCCAGACATCTTGCTTGTTTGTAGGTGAAAAAAACTTATTTTCAACCATAATTAGCAAATAAATTCTTTCCAAATCAAACAATGTGATTTTCTGGATTTGTTTTCTCATTCTGTCTCTCATACAGTAGTTGAGGTCTTCCTAGGATGTGAATTACAGGCCTCTCCAATATTTTTTAAGTGGGAGAACTTGTGTAATTGGTGGCTGACTAAATACTTTTTTTTCACCACTGTATGCTAGCTATAAACACATTGCAATAATCTAAAGCATAGCGAAACTATTAACCTGTTCTGATATCAAGTTTTGACAATGGTATTTTAGCGGGATATGTATGAAAACTGTCTAAATGTAAGACTTTCTTTGTTGCCCTTAGCAGCCAAATCTTTTCAGAAATAAAAGGGGAGCTGTGAATGGTTCACGATGGCAACAAAGACAATCTTAGACATAGACAGTTTTCACACATGTGGCTCTTAGTTTAATTTTCATTGTTGCATTCCAAAAGCCAAAACCTTTTATTTTTCCATTGACATAGGAGTATGAGCGCCTGTTTTTTGTGAGTTGAGTTGAATTCTTTATGGTACAATTTAATGTATCAAATAATGTATTAGGAATCCCCCCAAAAATATTTGTGTGGTAGAATGGGACAAATAACAAAACATACAATTGTGTCATTGTTTATTGGGATTTATTTTTATGGATATCACCATGTTGCATAGCTGACTTATTTATATTGATACTTATATTTCCATTCTGCTTTTAATTTTCCATTTTTCCGTTTTCCATTATGCTTTACTACTTGAAAAACATCTCAATTCTTTTAATATTTGCTTTGCCTTGCCATTTACAGATGTAACAAATGTGGTGATAACAATAATAATTTGTTTTTTCTTTTTTGCTATGATGAAAATAGGAAAAAGAGTTCCTTCTAGGTTATCTAATGACTAGGGGACACAAGTAAATCTGGCAATACATAAGATACAGAAAATTACAGTGGGTCATTCCGACAGTCTAATGTGTGAGATCTCCAGACTATTCCATAACAGTAAACATAAGAGAAAAAATGCTCAGGCATGTTGGGTTTCAATATTTAGTATCCTCTGTGTCACGTCAAGGGGGGTGCAGTGAGCCCTGACTGGAACCCAGCCCACTGTCCCTGCCTACTTGAGGTGCTGCCCTAGGCGGCAGACGGCAACTGGGTGACAGTCCCTGCGCTGCTAAAGTGCTGGGGTCGTCAGGAGGAAGAATAGTCAGACAGTCCGGGTCAATATAAAATCAGGAACGCCAAGCCAAAAATCAGAACCAGAGGGATAAACGGAAACAAGCCGAGGTCAAACACGAACGGGAGCGAGGTACAAAATCAGAAGACAAGCCGGGGTCAGGAGAACAAGCCAAGGTCAGGTACACAGATAAACAGACAAGCAATAAGCACAGGTATGAAGGCAGCCAGGAAATATCGCAGGCGCAGCACTCAGCCTCCAGTGAGTTTAAATGTGTTTCCCGGATACCGACCCTGTAGCTTATTGGAGCGGACTCCGGGTCCTCCCATTGGCTGGTGCGACCCGCCCCCTGTCTGGAGTGGCTGGACCTCTGTCACTTACAGAGCCGCCAGCAGCAAGTGTATCAGGGTGGGGTAGCAAATCAGCTGCTGCAGCCTGTTGATCCCTGCCACCTGAGCGCCGCCTAGCCCTGACAGTACCCTCCCTTTTAGGAGGGGCCTACGGACCCTTCCCTGGTCTGGGTTTGTCCGGGTGAGACTCATGGAATTCCCTCACCAGTCGATCAGCATGGATGAATTTCGCTGGAACCCATGATCTCTCCTCAGGACCATACCCCTTCCAATGGACCAGGTATTGCAGTGACCTTTGGACCTTACGAGAATCCAAAATACGGCGACTTCATATTCTAACTCCCCCTCTATGCAAACTGGAGGAGGAGGTCTAGAGGGCGGAGTCACAGGCTGAATATACCTTTTAAGAAGTGCCCAACGGAACACGTTATGTATACGGAGAGAAGAGGGTAATTTCAGGCGATATGCCACCAGATTAACCACGTCCTGAACCACATATGGACCTACAAATCGCGGCACGAGTTTACCAGAGGGAACTTTCAATCACAGATTTCGGGTGGATAACCATACTTTATCCCCAACCGCAAACCCTCTAGAACAAAGACGCCGCCTATCAGAACTTTTCTTCTGGATGTTCTGGGTATGAACCAAGTTCTTCTGAACTTGGGCCAGACTGTGCACAGATCTTCTATGATAACATCCACCCCCGCTGTGATCAAACGTAGCACTGGAAAATGACGCTTTCCCTTGGGGGTGTAAACCATAATTACAGTAAAATGATGAGGTACCTGACGAGCTACTATCCTGATTATTAATGGCAAATTCAACCAACGGTAAGTATTTTACCAATTCTCCCTGCTGTTTCAGATACATAACAACGGAGTTTTTGTGTTACCGTTTGATTTACCCTCTCAGTCTGCCCATTAGTCTCGGGGTGGAAGGCAGAGGAGAAAGACAGGGTGATACCCAGAGCCTTGCAAAGGGCTCTCCAAAAACGAGAAACAAACTGAACCCCTCTGTCAGAAACAATATTCTCCAGTAAACCATGCAATTTGAAAATATGTTTGATAAAAAGTTCAGCAAGTTTTTTGGACGACGGTAACCCCCTTAGCGGAACAAGATGGCACATCTTACTGAAACGATCCACTACCACCAAATAACTGACTTACCCTCTAAGGTAGGAAGTTCAGTCATGAAATCCATGGAAATATGAGTCCACGGATGTTCAGGTATAGGTAGAGGGCAAAGTTCGCCAGGAGGACGAGTTCTGGGAACCTTTGCCAGAGCACAGACTTCACAAGATGCCACATAGGCCTCAACATCACGAGACAATGACGGCCACCAGTAAATACGAGAAATAAGGCTTTTTGTGCACTCCAGGCTGCCCAGATAACACGGAATCATGAAATTCTTTTAATAATAGTAGCCGGAGCTGAGTGGGGACAAAGACCTTCGAAACAGGACAATTGGCAGGTTTCATATCCTGGAGGGTCTTAATCTCCGTGGCTAAATCAGGGGAAATAACTGAGACAACAGTCTCCTTGGGAAATATAGGTACCGGATCCTCTGTATTGCCCAGTATGACAGGGAGACATCTGTCAACACACTGTTGTCCCCACTTGGTTAATTCTCCTGAATTCCAGTCAAACACCGGGTTTGTTTCTGAAGCCAGGGCAGCCCCAAAACCACATCAGCGGGCAGCCCCTCCATGATAAATAGAATACATTTCTCAGTATGTATAGATCCTACCACCATCTCGAGCTCAGGAGTACAATGTTGGATTGTGCCCTTTGTCAGCGGAGTAAAGTCAATTCCCACAAACCACAGGGACTCAGAGAGAGGCCTCCAAGGTAGACCCAGATGTTTGGAAAGGACGCGTTTACAAAATTGGAAGCTGACCCAGAATCCACAAAACCATCCCCAGAACCAGACAGAGACAAATATGAGATCTTAACTGGGAGCAGCAACTTTTTGGATACAAGAGGAAATACCTGCTCGCCTAGGTGATCTTCCTGCAAATCACTTAAGCGCTGGAGTTTTTCTGACCTGGTCTTCCGTTTGGAGCACTTCCGAATACCGTGTCCATCTTCGCCACAGTAGAAGCACAACCCCTGAGTACGGCGAGTAGTCCTACGGTCACAAGCAGAAGTCGCGAAAGAAGCCCCCCACTTGCATGGGCTCCTCTGGGTTTAAATCGGAAACAACCGGTGTAGATGTGACCATGATGTAGACTACCGGAAGAGGAGCCTTTTCCCGACGTCTCTCCCTAAAACGTCTGTCCAGACGAACGGCTAGTGCCATAGCCTCGTCTAAAGTACCAGGGGTAGGGTAAGCCAGCAATAAATCCTTCACATGGACAGCTAACCCTAATATGAACTGGCATCTAAGAGCTGAATCGTTCCACCCAGACGGAACACACCAGCGGCGAAATTCGGAGCAATACTCCTCCACAGTCCTTTTACTCTGCCTCAAGGTGGTCAGCTGAGCCTCGGCCACAGCTTCCCTATCAGGGTCATCAAAAAGTATGCCTAAAGAGGCAAAGAACTTATCCACAGAAGAAAATTCTAGCGATTCAGGGAGTAAAGAAAATGCCCACTCCTGAGGGGAACCCTGGAGTAGGGACATAACTATTCCCACTTTCTGCCCCTCATTGCCCGAGGTGCGTGGGCGGAGCCTAAAATACAGGCGACATCCCTCTCTAAATGTCAAAAAGGCCCTTCTGTTGCCTGAGAATCTATCAGGCAACTGAATAGGGGTTTCCACAGGGGGAGCAGATAATACAGGAACACTCTGACTTAGGGTAATCTCCTGCTGCTGTACCGTCAGTGCCAGATCCTGGACTAGCTGGGTAAGCCTCTGCATCTGCTCTACCAGAGCCATCATGGGGTTCATAGCGAGTGGAGAGCAGAGATGGTTTTGGCCTGCGATAATGTCACGTCAAGGGGGGTGCAGTGAGCCCTGACTGGAACACAGCCCACTGTCCCTGCCTACTTGACGTGTTGCTCTAGGTGGCAGATGGCAACTGGGCGTCAGTCCCTGTGCTGCTAAGGTGCTGGGGCCTTCAGAAGGAAGAATAGTCAGACAGTCCGGGTCAATATAAAATCAGGAACGCCAAGCCACAAAGAGGGATAAACATAAACAAGCCGAGGTCAAACACGAATGGGAGCGAGGTACAAAATCAGAAGACAACCCGGGGTCAGGAGAACAAGCCGAGGTCAGGTACACAGATAAACAAACAAGCAATAAGCACAGGTATGAAGGCAGCCAGGAAATTTTACAGACGGAGCACTCAGCCTCCAGGGATTCCCGGATACCGCACCTGTAGCTGATTGGAGCGCCCTCCGGGTCCTCCCATTGGCTGGTGCGACACGTCCCCTGTCCGGAGTGGCTGGGCCTCTGTCACTCACAGAGTTGCCAGCAGCAAGTGTATCAGGATGGGGTAGCAAATCAGCTGATGCAGTCTGTTGATCCCTGCAGTCTGAGCGCAGCCTAGCCCTGACACTCTGTTCTAGCAGAAGAGGAGTCTAGCAGTAGTTTATCCCCACTTCCATTGAAATAATTGCAGTTACTCCTGAGCTCAGAAAAAAGGATGATGAAAGGCCCTCTTTCCATGGGGCAATACTGAACATTAGAAAAGCCTCCAGAAACCATTATTACTCTATGTTACTTTAGTTTGTTTTCTTCCAGTAGAATATGCCTTATTGTAAGATGGCTTTTTCATAAACTAAATTAAGTTCTAAAAGTACAAGTTTTATTATCTAGCAGCATATACTTGAACTATAAGGAAAAGTATAGTACTTGGATTTTTTAGAGTTAGCTGTATTGTCACTGATACAGAAGACACAAAGTGCACAGTGACCCTTATAGAAGTGTTTAAAACAACAGCCAAAAAAAGAAGAAAAAAATGATTGGCAGAACATTGAACAAGATGGCAATATGATACATTTCACAAACCATATTCATGAATCTAAAAGAAATCCATACATGATCACATATATATAAGCACCCTTTCTAATTATAGTACTTAAAATAATGTAGCAGTAGAATATGCCATACTAATACATCCAGTGGCTGTTTAACAGTTTATTAAGATGCCACCACTCCTCGTTGTACTGCTTTGCCATCTCTGTCTTGACCCATATTTGCTTGACACCTCTTCTGTGTGTTCGTCTGTCTTGTCTGCACTAGTGTTTCAGCTAACGCAGGGACTGTCGTCCTGTTGTCACCGACTGCCTATGGTCAGGCTGGCAAGTAGGGAGGGACAGCGTTGGGTGGCCTAACGCTAGGGCTCACTGTCTGTCTCTCCTGTTCGGGTCCCTCACAAGAGCATTGCAGGGCAGACTATATCATGTCTCCATGACTGAAAACTACTGGTGTAAACATGTGCACCTGTGATCGAATAAGACAATTTTGATTTTTTTTTTACAACAACCAAAAAATAACAAATACTAGACAATTCACAATAAATACTCAAATAGAGATTTAAAAAATGAAGTTTATTCATTCATGTAGAAACGTTGGGTGAAACATATGGCAAACTGAACTCAGAATGGAGTGAAGCCAACCAGCAGTTGTATACAAAGTAACATACAAAGCATATATCAGTAATAAATGTAAGGAGTTACCATAAGATGACGGACAGCAAGACGGACTCTGACTAGAAGTGGAATTCGTTTAGAATTTAAGGAAAACTTCGGTTCTGCACGAAGTCGAAGTTTGGGGTGATTCGCAGGAACGGAGCGTGTTTTTTATTGCTAAAATGGCCGCGAGCACATGGCGTGACACGGGGCAGAGAACTCTGGGAGGAAGAAAGGAAGACCCTCAATGACATGTGCAGCATGAACCCAATCAGAGGCCGGCGGGATTCTGTGACGTCACAGCACTATAAATCAGGCACGCTCTCTCTTCACAGTTCTCTCGTTGTGCCCTGTCTGCTACTTCTGCTGCATAGCTCTCACTCAAAGCAAATTGCTTTTATCAGCGATTGAGGGAGGAGGGAATACCACCAGAAGACTGTCAGTTCCTCACCAGTGTTCTGTATCTGCTGATACATTCTGAAAGAAACTGCTTTTATCAGAGACTGCTCCTCTTCTGTTATCAGTTTGTTTTAGTTTGTGGGGTATTCTCATTGAAGTCCAGGGTGGGTCGAATTCTGCCCCATAGACATTTAAATTCACCTGTTCATTTCAGTAGGGAATTTCATATCCAAGGATGTCTCAAGCCCGTTACTGGTCCATTTGGAGTCAAATACAGTGTGGTTTTTTACCCCATATGTACATCTAAATTTCATCTGTTCATTTCTGGAGCCCATTTAATATCCAAGGGTTAATTAAGCCTGTTGTTAGTGGCTTTATATGGAGTAAAATACAGCGTGTTTTCACCCCCATATATGACTAAATTTCTTCTGTTAATTTCTGGAGTGCATTTAATATCCAAGGGTTAATTAAGCCTCTTGTTAATGGTTTTATATGGAGAAAAATACAGCATGTTTTTCACCCCCATAATGCGAATACATTTCTTCTGGTCATTTCTGGAGCGCATTTAATATCCAAGGGTTTATTAAGCCTGTTGTTATTGGTTTTATATTGAGTAAAATACAGCGTGTTTTTCACCCCCATTATACGTCTAAATTTCTTCTGGTCATTTCTGGAGCGCATTTCATATCCAAGAGCTAATTAAGCCTGTTGTTAGTGTGTACATTTGTAGTAAAATACAGCATGTTTTTTCACCCCCATATACGACTATATTTCTTCTGGTCATTTCTGGAGCACATTTAATATCCCAGGGTTACTCAAGCCTGTTAGTGTGTTAATTTGGAGTCAAATACAGGTTGTGTATTTATCATATACAGATATCTTCATTTAACAGAGTCTGTAAATTTTTGATCAAACAGTATGTCAGACAGTCAGGTGGCAGGCTCTTCACCTGCGAGTGGCAGTGGCACAAACATTCCTGGAGCAGGCCCAGGTCGCAGCACAGTAAGGGGACGTCGCACCAGGGGTTACTCGGTGAGGCCAGAACTGCCGGAGTCATCTAGCAGCCGTGTTTTGACCAGCAACCCAAGGGTTCTTGATTGGTTGACTAGGTCATCCACTTCCTCCCTGATGACATCTGACAACCCCAGCCAAGAGTCAGTGTTAACGTCAGACACAACCCGTAGTTGGCATGGCCTCAACCCGCCTCTGTCCCGTTCGGTTCCCTCAGCCAGAGATCTACTATGTGGTCTGGGCTCACCGCCACTATACAGCAAGGTCGAACTCTTTGAGCACAGTCAGCAGCTACTTGGCAGTGAAGAGGTGGGGCAGACATCCACTGCTTCTTGCAGTAGGCGGGAAAGTAATGATGTGGAGAGTGGAACGGAGATTACGTTGCAAGCAGTCAGGCTCTGCATACTGAGACCGTTTAGGAGAATAGCAGTGACGGGCAAACACAAATCAATGATGATGTAGCCGATCGCACTTTGGAGCCGGGTGAAGCAAGGGCTTCATCATCATCGTCAGGAGAAGAGGGTATCAGCTTGCGCGTCAGTCAGTGGCGCAGCCAGCAAGTCGGTAGTGGGGCCGTGATGAGTCAGCAGGGTGGCAGCAGTGCAAGGTCGGGAGCCAAACGGCCACAGGGTAGAAAACTTGCTTCGCAGGTTCAAGAAATTAGTGGCACAGGGGCTCACCGAGGCAGCGGCGTTAGTAGTCACACAGTGCGGAGCTTTGGCAAAAATTACCTACTCGGCGGTGTGGCAGTTTTTGCTAAGACACCAGAGGAGCCGAACATGTATATATGTAAATTCTGTGGGCAGAAATTGAAGCGTGTCCAAGGACCTAACGTTGGCACCACGGCCCTGCATCAACACATGCAGCGTCACCATCCAGTGGCCTGGGAGAATCGTGTCTCAGATGTGGTGGTCCATCCTGTCGCCTCAGCAACAGCAGCAGCAGCGCCCAGTGGCATGCATGCCATTGCAGCAGGTCAAGGTTCCACCACCTCTGCCGAAGGGAGCTATTTGTCTTTGCCATAATCTCCCAGACCAGATGCTCTTGCTCCTTGCCACTCATGGCCCCAGCAGTCGTTCAACGAGGCGATTGCCAAGAGACAGCAGTATGCGTCCAAACATCCTAAGGTGCAGAAGCTGACCATGCTCCTGTCCAAGTTGTTGGTACTGCAGTCCCTCCTTTTCCAAGTGGTGGACTCTGCACCGTTCAGAGAACTAATAGCTTGTGCCGACCCAAGGTGGAGAATTCCAAGCCGTAATTTCTTTTCCATAAAGGCAGTAACAGACCTTCACACATATATAGAACAGAAGGTGGGCCAGTCCTTGAGCCTATCGGTTTCTTCCAAGGTGCATGGCAGTGCGGACGTGTGAAGCTGTAACTATGGTCAGTGACAGTACATTTCCTTTACGCCCACTGGGTGAATGTGATTCCTGCTCAGCCACACCAACAACTTGGACAGGAGACACCGCTTTCTCCTCCACGTTGTCAAACTGCTGCGCCTGCGCCAATGTCCGCCTCCTCCTCCACCACCACTTCAGCCTCCACAAGTCTATGTGCTGCTCCATGATACCACATGTGCAGGGCTCAGCGGTGTCAGCATGCTGATTTGCCTGGCTAGTGACAGCCGTATAGTCACCATCTGGCAGAGGGATGACTTTTGTCTCTCCATCCTCTTGGACCCTCGCTATCAGTCCAAAATGGGTGCCTTTTTTCCAGCTGCCGAGAGGGAGGAGAAACTGGCACTGTGTAATCAGTTGTCCACTTCCTATGTGCGGCATCGTCCATCCTCTGACAGGTCTGACCGGGGGGTTCCTCATCGCTCACATACCACTGCCATGGCTGCTATGGGGAGGTGGGGTTGTAGGAGCAGTAGCAGCTCCATAAGCAGCAGACGAAGTCTGGAGTCATTGATGAGCAGCTTCCTTCATCCGCCTAGTGATGAGAGTACTCAGCAGCAGCTGCAAGACCTGGAGCAGACTCTGAACCAACAGGTGGTGGCCTACTTGGATAGCACTCTGCCACCCCAGGAAAAAGATCCGCTGGACTACTGGGCAGCCAAACTTGATGTGTGGCCGTAACTTGCCGAGTTTGCAGTGGAGAGGCTGTCCTGCCCAGCCAGTAGTGTGGCATCAGAGCGGGTGATCAGTTCGGCGGGGGCCATCGTTATCCCAAGGAGAACCCGCTTGTCCACCCGAAATGTGTATCGACTGACCTGTCAAGATGAATCAGGTGTGGATCGGCCGGGATTTCCACACACCAGTGCGTTATGCATCAGATTAGATCAGCCATGACGCCTCCCCAAAACTTTGAGAAATGAGTCTGGATTCAAACCACCTGCCTCAGCCACTATTCTGATGCTGCCACCCGCCTGATGCCACAGATCTGCTGCCAGTTGCTCTATCTGCCTCCGACCATATTTACCAGGGACTGGTATTGCCACCCACCTCCACACTCTGTCATTGTGCCACTCTCTGACCTCATGCTGCTGCTGCTGCCGCCACCTCCACATTCTGACTTTGTGCCACTCTCTGACCTCATGCTGCTGCTGTCGCCACCTCCACACTCTGTTATTGTGCCACTCTCTGACCTCATGCTGCTGATGCTGCTGCCATCACCTCCACACTGTATTATTGTGCCAATCTGTGACGTCACGCTGTTGCTGCCGTCACCTCCACACTATGTCATTGTGCCACTCTATGACCTCATGCTGCTGCCATCACCTCCACACTCTGTCATTGTGCCACTCTATGACCTCATGCTCCTGATGTTGCTGCCACCTCCAGAATTTGTCATTGTGTCACTCTATGACCTCATGCTGCTGCTGTTGCTGCCGTCACCTCCACCTTGTGTCATTGTGCCAATCTGTGGTCTACTCATGTTGTTGCTACCTCCAGACTCTGTCTTAGTGCAACTCTGTGGCCTACTGATGTTGCTGCCACCTCCACACTCTGTGATTGTGCCACTCTGTGGCCTACTAATGCTGCTGCCAACTGACCTCTGTCTCACTGGAGCACCCTGTGGTTTCTTAATGCTGTTTCCACCCTCCACCATTCTATGACATTGCCACTATATTTGGTTTTCCCCTTCTTCTCACCTGTCAGAAGGAATGGGAAGGATCAGGATTGTCTAGCCAAAAGCAGGAGTGGATACAGAACACAGAAGACACTCACATATCCCTTTTACTGTTCATCTCTGTTTTAGATCAACTCCTATTTGTTTTTGGCTTTAGCAATACTGATGGATTATTGACTGATTGAAAGCGTACACTGACGGATGAAAAGAAGAGCAAAATGATCAGAGACGTCAACGCAAAATTACTGCCGACACCCTCTCCACTCATTCTGGGGGCCTCTACATGTATCAGCGTTTAACAGAACAGGTTCTGTCATATTCTGTGGAAGCATCTGGTGACAGTGTAAAGCTCTGGCCTCGTGGAGTGACCCCTGCTGTGACGTCCCCTTACTGTGCTGCGAACTGTGCCGGCTCCAGGAACCTACTATTGTGTTCTTTGACGCTATTGTAGTATTTAGCCTAGTCATTCTTTCAGCTGCACTGACATGACTTTACAGGTGAGTTCCCTTCAGTTTTTGGTCGTCTTGCCCCGTAGTGCCCAGGGAATTTTAGAGTGAAGTGATTCTAAGAGCGGCGGCTGTCATGTGCGTGTCATACTAAAACACAGCATTGTATGAAGACCAAACCATGCATATCATCCATCCATGCATCCATCCCTATGCATATTTGAGCATGGCACAACGTTCTACAACACCCTACAGGCTCTCTGCAGCCAGGAAATAGCTGTTTTTTAACGCGATTCGCCGCAAATAAATTCGGGTCGAAACTAATTTTGTCAGAAAATTTGCCGAACTTGGCGAATCGAATTTTTGAGAAATTCGCCCATCTCTAACTATGACAACGGCATGGTCAGCTGAGAGTCCTGATACTGTAGTTGTTTGAGGCAGTTGATGCGTAATTACCTCATCTAATCTAGTAAGCAGGAGAAGGCAAAATGGCAGAATTCCCGTCATTTGTAACAGTAGAAAGCAAAAAGTAAATAAATATAAATACATATAGATATAAATATATACACCGTGCCTTGCGAAAGTATTCTGCCCCCTTAAACTTTTCAACCTGTTGCCACATTTCAGGCATTCAAACATAAACATATAACATTTAAATTTTTTTGTGAAGAATCAACAACAAGTGGGACATAATTGTGAAGCGGAAAGAAATTTATTGGATATTGTAAACTTTTATAAAAAATTAAAAACTGAAAAGTGTATCATGCAAAAATATTCGGCCCCGTTAATACTTTGTAGCGGAACCTTTGGCTGCAATTACAGCTGCAAGTCGCTTGGGGTATGTCTCTATCAGTTTTGCACATCGAGAGACTGAAATTCTTGCCCATTCTTCCTTGGGAAACAGCTGGAGCTCAGTGAGGTTGGACGGAGAGTGTTTGTGAACAGCAGTTTTCAGCTCTTTCCACAGATTCTCGATTAGATTCAGGTCTGGACTTTGACTTGGCCATTCTAACACCTCGATACCTTTATTTGTGAACCATTCCATTGTAGATTTTGCTTTATGTTTGGGATCATTGTCTTGTTGGAAGATAAATCTCCGTCCTAGTCTCAGGTTTTTTGCAGACTCCAACAGGTTTTCTTCCAGAATGGTCCTGTATTTGGCTCCATCCATCTCCCCATCAATTTTAACCATCTTCCCTGTCCCTGCTGAAGAAAAGCAGGGTCAGACCAGCCACCACCATGTTTGACAATGGGGATGGTGTGTTCAGGGTGATGAGCTTTGTTGCTTTTACGCCAAATATATCGTTTTGCATTGTGACCAAAAAGTTTGATTTTGGTTTCATCTGACCAGAGCCCCTTCTTCCACATGTTTGTGTCTCACAGGTGACTTGTGGCAATCTTTAAATGAGACTTTTTATGGATATCTTTGAGAAATGGCTTTCTTCTTGCCACTCTTCCATAAAGGCCAGATTTGTGCAGTGTATGATCTGGATAGACTCTCCCACCTCATCTGTAGATCTCTGCAGTTCATCCAGAGTGATCATGGGCCTCTTAGCTGCATCTCTGATCAGTATTCTCCTTGTTTGAGATGAAAGTTTAGAGGGAAAACCTGAATCAAAAAAGCAGTAGTTGATCAGCACTTACTGAATAGAAGAATCACTGCAGTCGGAATCTTGTTTAAAATTTGCATGTGCTTTCTTTATTTCGCATCTCTCAAAATCCGCAGCGCTATTGCTGTTAAGTACAAAACATAGGTGAACACCAGTATGGGCTTGTTGGTAGATGGCCAAGACTGACGCGTTTCAGGTCACATGACCCTTACCCTTACAAGATTCCGACTGCAGCGATTCTTCTATTCAGTAAGTGCTGATCAACTACTGCTTTTTTGATTCAAGTTGTGAATGAAGGGTGCCGCCCAGGATCTTGCAGTGAAAACAGCTTGTGAGTAGTTTTGGATCCACGCCTAAGGAGGTGAGCTGTCTATTCCTTCGTTGGATTTGTTGCATGCATTTAGAGGGAAAACCAGTCTTGGTAGATTTGCAGTGGTCTGATACTCCTTCCATTTCAATATGATCGCTTGCACAGTGCTCCTTGTGATGTTTAAAGTTTGGGAAATCTTTTTGTATCCAAATCCGGCTTTAAACTTCTCCAAAACAGTATTATGGACCTGCCTAGTGTGTTCCTTGGTCTTCATGATGCTCTCTGCACTTTAAACAGAACCCTGAGACTATCACAGAGCAGGTGCATTTATATGGAGACTTGAATACATACAGGTGGATTTTATTTATCATCATCAGTCATTTAGGACAACATTGGATCATTCAGAGATCCTCACTGAACTTCTGGAGTGAGTTTGCTGAACTGAAAGTAAAGGGGCCGAATAATATTGCACACCCCACTTTTCAGTTTTTTATTATATACAAAAATTTAAAATATCCAATAAATTTCATTCCACTTCACAACTGTGTCCCACTTGTTGTTGATTCTTCACAAAAAAATTAAAATTTTATATCTTTATGTTTGAAACCTGAAATGTGGCTAAAGGTTGAAAAGTCCAAGGGGGCCAAATACTTTTGCAGGACACTGTATATATATATATATACACACACATATAGCAACACTGAGATCAGACCAAAAAATATGATGGGTAAACAAAATTTTAAAAAATGTGTGACCCGGGGGTAAGCTTGACTGTCACTGTTACAAGTTAATTAGTTATCTCTCTCTGGCAATTAGAGGTCACCAGCACACAGCATGGCTAGTTGTCTAGCAGTGAGCTGGTGCTGTGCATGCTGGGAGAAAAGGAGGATATAGAAGTTTCTAGACAGAAAAGAATCTAGTCAGTGTAGTCCAGTATAGGGAGTGTGTGGAATGTGGAAGGGTGCTGCTGAAGTGAGACAGAAACACTGACAAAAATCCTGTGAGTGCTGCAGCCATTACACATGAGACAGTGAAGAGAGCACCCAGTGATCACAGCACAGGAGTGGTGGGATAGGATTGGTAAAAACTCAGGTATCTGTGAGCTTATTACCCTCGCTGTGTAAAGCCGCTAAACTGTGTGAATGCCAGTAATAATCTAATTGCTATTACCACTGATGTTAGATGAAGTTACTGTATTAAAAACTGCCCTACAGTGGAACCTGTTATCTTGTGAAGTGTGCTATAAGGAGAATATATACAAATTGCCCTACTCACTGCAACCCTCCTCCCTCCCCAGTTCCATCAGAATTCCAAAGAACTCTTAATACCCCACACTATAACCCTATCACTGTGGAGTGTAGATAACAATTTGGTGGCCCAAACTGCAATTTTGAGAGGAATCTGAAGTATATAGAGGGTGAACAACTTGAAGAGTGAGGGCCCTCAGGCAACCTGAGAGGGATTCTCCAGGAGGGCAGACCAGAACAAGGGACGGAATATTTCAGCAGCAGCAGTGGAGAGGTTAACCAGTGTCTTCCCGTCAGTGACTTTCACGCCATTTTACCTGCTAGCGCCAAAACCAAGCATTAGGGGGATAGTGTACTGCCCGGATAGCCCTGAAAGATAATGCTGAGATGCGGCACAGCCAAGTCTTATCTGCAGCACACAATAGGGCCACATGTATGAAACGGTTTTGGTCTAAAACACTTTTTTCCCCATAATAACCTATGGAGAAAAAAGTGCGTTTTAGACCAAAATCATTTCATACATGTGGCCCTAAGTGTCAGCACAAGTCAGCATATTGTCCTGCAGCAAGTAAGTTCAGCCTTAAAGGGCCAGCGCACACAAAAAGAATATATAGAAATTAAGCCATGGACACATCTATTTTCAGCCATGGACATATCAATAAGATCAGTGAGTCACTGCTGCAGTTGTACTATGCAGACATAGGGACAGTTGCGACATTTATGAAACTACCAGTGCTCGTGAGCATAATCTCTGACATCTCTGACAGCCTTTAATTGATTATTGGATGAGAAGACAGTTAGGAAGAGAACCTATATTGGTGTTTCTTCAGATATTAGCTCAGTTTATAGACAGTTTGCTGGCTGGGGAACCAGAAGCAGTTCAGGGAACAGAGAGTGAGATGTCTCCCCAACAGATGCAGCTGCAGGAGTTGAAAGACCAATTCATTGCCTTTAAAAGACAGGACAGGAATCTACAGAGACATTTGAGAAGGTGATTAATCTTGACAAGTATCCAAGCTCCTCCAAGCCAGAAATACTGGTAAAAAAGACCAGTCCAGCCCCATACATAACCATCCACAAAGAATTCAAAATAAATGGCCAAATTGGTGAACAAGAACAAAAAGAGAGACTGTCTTATACTAACTTGATCCACCAGATAGACTTGGGGATACACAAGGAGTACCAGGAGGGAGAGATTATTGAGGCCATAGTGAAAGCCATTAGTCCAGGGTTGCATCTCAGGAATATGTTAGAGATGAAGAACAACATCATCTTGCTTCAGACAGAAGCTCAGGAGAGGTTTGATGCAGGGCTAGTTCAGAAGAAGTTCCTGAGGTCAGAAGGGGACAGGGTTACTTCATGGAAACATCAAGTTCCAGCTAAAACAGTACCTTGAAGACCCTTATATTTCAGATGAAGTGTTGATTGAAAATGAATGAAGCAGCTAGTCTTGAGCTAGAGAAAGAACAGAAGCTAAAGAAGGGCTCTGTTAGTAAGACTGTGAAAGAGTGTCAACCAAAAGTCGACTCCATTAGCGTTCGGTAAGAATGTTTCAGGGAGGAAGATCCTCCACTCCATCCACCTCTAGTCACCCAGAAGGTAATGTTTAAGAAAAAAAACTGTGGATACCAACTGGGAGAAAGTGGTGCATGAACTTTGGTCAGAACTAGCAGAGATGAAGCAGTTTATACAGATGATGACCAAGTCAACACCAGTGAGGAGCAAAGGTCATTTCCGAAATAGAAGATACCCTGCATGTGAGGTCTTCCAAGACCCAAACAAGGTACTTACTGTTGCCACTGCCTTCAGTGTGGTAAAGAGGAACACTATGCAAAATAGTGTAGAGTGCGAGGGTTCAAGCAGCTAAAAGACAAAGGTGTTGCTGGGGAGAGGCGACCAATAACCTCAACACAAAGGCAGTCCCAACCCAAGCAACTTCTACCCCCAAATACCATCCAGGAGGAAGAACAGCTGCACCAGTACTACCCACAGGTGTGTGGCCATATCCAGCAGTTACAACAGGGACAGCATCACCTACCACCAAGCTTCCTTGTGGCAGCTCTACTGTTTACTCTAAATAGCCAGACAATACCAGTGAAAACCAGAACAGACTCATAGGCCTTATTGGTGAAAAGTGCCTGATCCAATGTAAATTAAATGGACTACTTGTTAAAGCTCTGTGGGACACAGGCCAGTATTCTAAATGAAAGATGGAAAAGACACTATCTACCTCATGCAAGACTCCAGCCAGTGAAAGAACTGATAGGCCCTGGAGAATTTTGTGGTCGAGCGGTGAACCAGACAGACATATCCTTTATAGACTGGGTTAAAGTGACATTTCAGCTCACTGTCAAGAATAGCAATACCATACAGTTATCAGTGCCTTTTCTAGTCACAAGTGACAAGCTTGCGGCAGATGAGCCAATCATCGGTTACAATGTGATTGAGGAAGTGATCCAAAGAACAGCTTCTCTACCACCCTTGATATATTCAGTAGCAACATGCCTTGCCCTACCCAGCAAAGAAGTCAGAAGGGTTGTGGAGATAATGAAAAATAAGCAGACTGTAGTGACTTTGAAACAAGTCAAAGTAGGTCTGCGCCCCATTACCATTCCTGCTAACACTGCCCTGGGAGTGAGGTGTGGTGTAAGGGTGGGAGCACATAAGAAGTCCCAGAAGCTACTGTTTGTGCCTCAAGATCCTACACAGCTTTCCGAAGGCATTATTACACGTGAGACTGTGGTGACTGTTCCTTAGAGTGGGTTTGCAAAACTGACTGTTAGTTATGAACTCCACAAAGTATGAAGTAAGGTTGGACCCTAAAACTGTAGCTTGGCCACCTTGAAGTTATAAAAACAGTGTACCCAGCCAATGTTAGGCCAGTTCAGATTTCTCTGGTGAGCACAACTCATCTGAGTGCGGAAGAATAATAGATAGTGAGACAGATGTTAAGAGAAGTGTGTCATGCATTCTCTAAGGAAGATTCTGACATAGGTTGTATTCCTTCACTCCAACTGAAAATCAACCTCAGGGACACTACTGCAGTAACAAAGAGCTACCCGTCTGTGCCTAAATCACTACACAAAGAAGTTAAATAGTACCTTCAAGACCTCATCAACAGGGGCTGGGTACAGAAATTCAAGTCATCGTATTCATCCCTGATTGTCTATGTCAGAAAGAAGGATGGGACACTGAGATTATAGAGATCTGAACCAGAGGTCAGTCCCTGACCATCATCCCATATCAAAGATTCAAGACATACTAGACAGTTTATCAGGAGGTATCTTGTTCTCAGCCCTGGACCAAGGCAAGGCCTACCACTAAGGTTTTGTTGAAGAATCCAGAAGGCCATTAGCAGCCTTCATCACACCATTGGGATTGTATGAGTTTATCCACATTCCCTTTGGACTTAGCTCTGCTCCTACAGAATGTCAGAGGAGTAGGGAGACATGCATGGAGGGCCTGAGAAATTACATTTGTCAACCACACCTAGATGACAACCTGATATATGGCAAGTCATATGCTGAACATGTAGAGACTGTGAGAATTGTCTTGCAGCGATACCAGCAACATGGGGTCAAGCTGACACCAAAGAAGTGTGAACTGTTCAAAAGAAAAATCAGGTTCCTGGGAAACATTGTGTCTCGAGATGGATGTGCTATGGATCCAGGTGAAATTTCCCCATTGATGGCATTGAAGAACAAACCCCTATCCACTGTGGGAGAGTTGAGAGAGGTCCTAGGTGTCACGTTAGAGGAGGTGCAGTGGGCCCTGACTGCGACCAAGCCCACTGTCCCTGCCTACTTGGCGTGCTGCCCTAGGCGGCAGACCCCAACTGGACGACAGCCACTACGCTGCTAAGTGCAGGGCCATCAGGAAAACTCAAAGTCCAACAGTCGGGTCGGTAACAGTACGGGAACGTATATGCCAAGAAACGTAGGCCAAAAGGATGGTCAGAAACAAGCCGGGGTCCAAACACGGTCAGGAGCGCAGTACAAAGTCGGAGGCAAAAGTGAGGTCAGGAAGCAAGCCGAGGTCAGAAATCAGGTGAGCAAAAACAAACGGAATACACAGGAAAAAGCAAGGGGAAAACCTTTCTCAGGCAAGGATTAACAGAAATGAGGGAGTTTAAATGAGGTGCCCTGAGCCCACCCCAGCAGACGATTGGTGCCCTCCTATTGGCCAGTGTGACACACCCTCTGACTTGATTAGGAGCTGTCTCTCCTAAGCTCATCAACCCAAACTCTCACTGGGTGTGTCGACTGACTAGAGGGATTAATCCCTACCATGTCTTGCTGCTTCACGGCGGAAATGTGCGCCATGACACTAGGCTTCTTATCCTATTACCTGACTTACAGCCAGAACTTCTCCATCATTGCAGCTCCCTTGTATGCTCTCCTATCAGGAACATCAAGTTCAGTGACATCAGAAGAAAATAAGGTGAACAAAGGCAGACCTAAACCCATAGGAAAGAACTCTGCTTCTGCCCAACAACCTATCACCTGGATTCCCTGTCACAGAGAAGTGCTGGAAGAGCTGACTGACTGTTTAGTCAAACCGCCAGTCATGGGGTACCCAGACTTCAATATCCCATTTTTACTTCATTGTGATACATCGCAAGTGGGACTTGGAGCAGACCTGTACCAAAGTCAAAACGGCAAGTTGAGAGTCATTGTCTATGGTTCCAGAACTTTGACAGCAACGGAGAAGAACTACCATCTGCATTCTGGGAAGCTAGAGTTCCTAGCCATGAAGTGAGCTATCTGTGAAAGGTTTAGAGATTACCTCTACAGTCTAGAGTTTGTGGTTTACATGGACAACAACCCACTAACTTATGTCCTCACTACTGCAAAACTCAATGCAACTGGCTAGAGATGGGTGGCAGAACTAGCAGACTTTAACTTCAGCATAAAATATCGTCCAGGAAAAGCTAATGCTGATGCGGATGTGTTGTCTAGAATTCCCTTTGAACCAGAGGAATTCATGCAACAGTGCCCTGAAGAAGTTAGTTTGGAGCTATGATAAGTACCGTGCAAGCAGTACAAGTCCAGCGACAATAAAGGATGTGGAACAACTTCAGAACTTCCAGAAGACGCTATCAGAAGAGCTCAGAAAGAAGGCAAAGACATTGGAATAGTGCTCTATAGGTTACCTAGCAAGAAGGAGAGGGAAACAGAGTCACCAGCCAAAAGGCTCTTGTTGTGGGAATGACCTAAATTATAACTCAGTTCAAAAGGTATACTATACTGCAAAGTTTGCCATCGAATGGTGTTCAGAGAACTTCATGAAGAAATGGGGCACTTAGGAATTGAGAGAACAGTGAACTTATCCCATGAATGCTTCTTCTGGTCATGCATGCAGTAAGACATTGAACGTTATGTGACCAGAGAATGTGGCTGCTTAACAGACAAATGTCCCAACAAGCCAACAAGAGCACCAATGGGAAACATTACAACCATATACCCATTTCAGATGATGTCCATAGACTTTCTACACCTTGACAAGTGTAAAGGAGGATATGAATACATTTTGGTGGTTATGGATCATTTCACCACATTTGCTCAAGCCTTCGCAACTACCAACAAGTCTAGAAAGACTGCAGCAGAAAAGATATTTAATGACTGCATTAAAGTTTGGATTTCCTACCAAGCTGCATCAAAACCAAGGAAGAGAATTTGAAAACCAGCTCTTTGCCAAACTAGGGAAATATTGCAGAATTCAGAAATGTCATAGAACACCTTACCATCCAGAAGGCAATAGACAAGTGGAATGTTACAATCGTGCTCTACTGTCAATGCTGAAGACTCTAACCTTTGAAGAGAAAAGAGATTGGAAGAGCTCCTTAACACAGTTGGTGTCTACAACTGCAAAAAAAGTGATACAACAGGTTACTCCCCATTCTACCTGTTATTCAGCAGATCTTCACGATTACCTATCAATATTATGTTCGATACTCCAGTGTCGGAGACCTACAAAAGCTATCCAGAATATGTCCATGCATGGAAAGAGCACATGACAGGCATATAACATTGCTTCAAAAGTTGTCACCGAAGGACATAGCAAAAGTAAAGCATATTATGACAGAAGATGTCATGGAGCAGATTTACATTAAGAAGCCGTGTGCTGGTCAGAAACTTACATGATAGAGGTGGACCACGAAAACTTTGTTCATACTGCGAAGACAAGATCTATGTCAAAGTCAAAGGGAAGAGTGGAGACAACCCAGTTTATGAGATTAAACCAGAAACCGGAGGATACAAGACAAAAATCTTACATCAGAATCTGCTGCTACCTTGTGACTACCAACCACCAAAGAAACCAATCCTTGAAGTACCACACCAACCAAAATCGTTAAGAAGACAGCAACTATTACCTTGTGTAGAAAATGACTCAGGAAGCTCAGATGAGGAAGTTTACACCTATGTGCTTCATATGCTAGTAGCAATTAGTGACTTAAATCCTGAAGCTATAGAGTTTGTACCACCATTATCTGATGAATGTGAAATAGCAGAAGGTATATCAGAAAACCCAGAGGAACAGATTCAGGATTCAGAAAAGGAAGAACCAGCAGAAAGCACATATATAGTGGCTCCAGTTAGACACTGTTGATTCAATTACAGCTGAAACTGAAGATGAGCCAGCATTAGATCCTGAATCAGAAATCTCAGAACTTGATGAAACAGAAACATTAGAAGAATTGTCAAGCAGAAATGTTTCTTCAAGAGAAAGAAGAAAACCTGTGATTATAACACATGACACTTTGGAAAAACTGAGTTCAGTACCAAGAACTGTACAGTTAAAACAGGTATTGTCACCTTCAGACCAGATACAACAGCCTGATGAGAACTTTTCCACCAGAAAACGGTTTAAAAGACTATTCAACAGACTGCAAAGTAAAAGAGTTTCTTAGAATAGGGATTGGATGGTTGAAGATGGTCAGAAATATTCCTGCACAAGACATAAATGTGAATTGATTATTTGCTATTGCTTTTGTTGTCTGTTCTTTCTCTTTTCTTCTTTTGAAGGAGAACATCAAGCTACATGCTTGACGTTCTCCTGCAAAAGAAGAAAAGAGAAAGAACAGTTTAGGATTTTGAATAATTTACATGCTGTTTTATTATTATTAATTGTCAAAATGTTGAGGTTGTTTTTAATGTTAAAAAGAGGCAGGCCTAGAAAATAGTATTACTGTGGAAATAATCAGGGATAATCAAACCAGTATAGTACTGACTACTTTTGAGTGTTTAAGGCCGGTCAAACACTTAAGAGAGAAGAATTTACTTAAGGTAAAATGTCTCCCCATACTGATGAACTTGGAAGTCTAGTAGACCCTTTATGGCCTGTCCTCAACTATAGTAAGCGGCTGAATGTTGAGGATTAGTGATGAGCGATTGTGTTGAGAATCATCATCTTATAGATAACAGATTTTTGAAATTATCATGCCGATAGCCAATAGCCGATAGTCGATAATCGCTGATGACCATTAAAGTCTATGGGAGAGTAACAACACCTTCATTCTTACACCCAAACAGGTGAGGAGAAGTTGGAATTAACATCCACAACAGTAACCTGAATATATGCTACTTCTTAGACAAGACAATTAGGCTATAAAAGTCACGGAAAACAATTCATAGGTTAAAATAATTCATCATGTTCAATGGCTAACAGAAAACATGAGGATGGCGTAGCCACAGCAGGTACAGCGGTACCAGCAGCTATGGGGACCCTTTCACACAAACAAGACACTGCTATTGGAAATGGCACATGGGAACTGTCAGGAGACGCCTAGCACTTATTGCACCAGGGACCAACAACTTGTCATATATGCGGTGCTGGTGGCAGCAAGAACGTTCCAACGGGGAATGCAGAGGTTCAGCTGGCAGGGCCCTAATTACAGTGGGTGCGGCGAGAGACACGGCCACATGCAGCTGAATTAATTGGGGTGCCCACCCATTACTACTTCCTATTTTTAACATATCCCCAGGCACCTTTTTCATTCCGGCCCCTGGCAGGAATACTACCCAATTGCCACCCCTGGCATCCATTGTAAAGTAGCCTGACCCCAAAACCACCAAAAAATGCCCTTATGGACACCTTATAGCTGGTCTTGGACAGCACAATGCCCCCAAAAAATTATAAAAATAACCTCTCAGCCAGTGTTAAAAATTGTGAGGAAGAAATGCCACTTAGAAACCACATTTCTGTACCAAAGGACCTGGATTATAACTGATTATCACAGCACCATGACCCCAAAACCATTGACAGTGCTTGAAATTTTCTTGAAGACATGACTAGTGTTGAGCGATTATTATCGACAAAGTTGAAATCGGCAAGGTTTTTATAGTGATCGAAATTTTTAGATCATGCGATAATTAAGGCTAAAATCTGTGCATCATCTATTAAGATCGCGCCATTTTCGGCGCTTCCTGTAATTTTGGCGGCCAGCAAATCAGATTACAGAATAGAGCAAGGTGAGATGTGTGTGCGACGTCATGACTGGAAAGTATATGGTTGCGATTGGCTGGAAAAATCACATGACCTCGTTTTATATAGAACAGCGTTTCCTGTTCAGCCTCAGTGTCTCTCAGCATCTCAAAGGAGTAGGACGTGCGCTCTGCCTGTGGCCAAACAGCTCAGCGAAATTATTCTATTTCTGCACAGAGAAACCTCTACTATTAGCTGTGATCCTTACAATTTAGTTAGATTAGAGATTGGAAGATTTTATGTAGTTAGGTAGAGAATTTTAAAGGAGCATCTACCGCTGTAAAGTCACGGAGGGAGCGGGGGTGGGGGGGGGGGTGGGCCCGCGGGCGAACACAGACAAGCTCTATAAAGAACACTGGATAAAGTTCACCAAGACTTAGTGTAGACATTGCACTGCAATATCTTTATTATTAACAGTTTGCTATTGAAATATTTCCTGGATATTGGGCAGCCTGAACTTATATTAGGATAAACATCTTTTCTAGTAACTGCAGGTCTCTGTGTTAGGTGCAAAACTCCACTTTTATTATCAGTATACACTCACCGGCCACTTTATTAGGTACACCATGCTAGTAACGGGTTGGACCCCCTTTTGCCTTCAGAACTGCCTCAATTCTTCGTGGCATAGATTCCACAAGGTGTTGCAACGATGCTCAATTGGTACCAAGGGGCCAAAAGAGTGCCAAGAAAATATTCCCCACACCATGACACCACCACCACCAGCCTGAACCGTTGATACAAGGCAGGATGGATCCATGCTTTCATGTTGTTGATGCCAAATTCTGACCCTACCATCCGAATGTCGCAGCAGAAATCGAGACTCATCAGACCAGGCAATGTTTTTCCAATCTTCTACTGTCCAATTTCGATGAGCTTGGGCAAATTGGAGCCTCAGTTTCCTGTTCTTAGCTGAAAGGAGTGGCACCCGGTGTGGTCTTCTGCTGCTGTAGCCCATCTGCCTCAAAGTTCGCCATACTGTGCGTTCAGAGATGCTCTTCTGCCTACCTTGGTTGTAACGGGTGGCTATTTGAGTCACTGTTGCCTTTCTATCAGCTCGAACCAGTCTGCCCATTCTCCTTTGACCTCTGGCATCAACAGGACTGCCGCTCACTGGATGTTTTTTCTTTTTCGGACCATTCTCTGTAAACCCTAGAGATGGTTGTGCGTGAAAATCCCAGGAGATCAGCAGTTTCTGAAATACTCAGACCAGCCCTTCTGGCACCAACAACCATGCCACGTTCAAAGGCACTCAAATCACCTTTCTTCCCCATACTGATGCTCGGTTTGAACTGCAGGAGATTGTCTTGACCATGTCTACATGCCTAAATGCACTGAGTTGCCGCCATGTGATTGGCTGATTAGAAATTAAGTGTTAACGAGCAGTTGGACAGGTGTACCTAATAAAGTGGCCGGTGAGTGTACATTTCAGATAGGTGTTCATTTTCAATTTTACCCATTCCACCTTTGTTGATATATCCACCTGGCACTTAAATCTGAAAACAGCAATTTTATAGTCACCACAGGTGAATTGAAAGGTGCAAAAAATACAGTGTATTATACGAAAACATAACAGATAAGTTTTTTGACTTTGGCGCACACATGCTTTGGTTCATTGACGCAGCTTGCACGTAAATCTGAAAACAGCAATTTTAAGTCACCACATGTAAATGAAAGGTGCAAAAAAATACATTTTATTATCCGAATACATTTCAGATACAGTGTTTTATTTGACTTTGGCGCACTACAGCTTTGTTGCATTACGCAGCTTGCCGTAAATCGTTAAAACAGCAATTTTTTAGTCACCACAGGTGAATGAAAGGTGCAAAAAGTACCGTGTATTAAATGAAAAACATAACAGCATAACTTTGTTATTTTTGCACTTTTGCCCAGTCTAGAGACTCCTTGCAGTTAAATATTTTGAATCCAGCAATTTTTGTTTTGATTAGAGGGATTTGAAATAGCTTGATTTGCCGTCTTTTAATAAGATACTTTCCAAACTATTCCATACCTTCTCAAATTTTTATATTTCTGAACATGAGCGAAAGCAGTGGTATGCGAGCAAAGAGGGGGTAGCACATGGAGGTAGAGTTACGAGAGAAGGTGCTTCCCTTCCATGCTGGCGACAACACGCATGCCAGCGGATCGTCAGTTGCAGGACCGTCAGCCTGTCATCGCTGGGGTAGGGCCCTGTGAAACTCAGTAACGAACAGCTCGCCATCGTACTTCAGTGGTTAATGCAAACCTCATCCAGCAGTCTTACTCCTCGTCCCCAAGACACGGCCACAAATGTCGTCATCAGCATCATCAGCATCCGTCCAACATGAAGCAGCCCAAATGTCAACTCTTGTAACCCACCACTGTGGATAATCCATTGTCCTGAATGACCTCATGATGACAAATTCGGTTTGGGGTCAGAAGGCATGGTTTAAAGATCAAGAGGATGATTTAGTCTGCTCGACGCCCAGTTACTGATGCATCATAGAAAGGAGAAGGAAGCCGGGTCAATCGGGCAAAAATCCCGCGGTACGGCAACGCCTTGCAGGCCCTCTTGCTTGTTGTCCCGCATCTGTCGATTCAGAAAGTCAGGACGACCAAGTCCCTGTGTTGATGATGATGAATGATGACAAATTGCGGGATCCATCGTGGTCTTTCCACACATGTTTGCTTGCGAGCGCTTCATCAGTTACTAGATTAAGAGCTAAGGAGTAGTGTCAATACGTTGGTCCCGCCTACAAAAAGGGAGAGGCGGTCCGAAGAATCCAGCTGTATGATTCCGCCATCCACGGTCAGCCGCAAACCCGCACCTCGCTTTACGCCGTCAAAAAGGTCAGGACCTCTCAAGCCTGGGCCTTCTTTGAGCAAGCCTCTGATCACCCACATGTCATATGCCGCCTTGCCGTAAACGCAAAAGTAGAGGCAAGAAACTTAATGGTAACCACCCACCAAACATGTCAATTCACATGCATCGTATGCTGATTTTTTTAAATGGAGGGAACACTGTCCAAAAAAGGCCGACCGACGCGGCCTCCAACCACTGTCACACCCTCTGTCTCCCGCCTCCTCCTCCTCCGCCACCACCAAGCGTTCCTCACTGCCCATGTTCCCCCTCAATAGGTCAAGATCAGGGATCAGCCTCCGGCTTCATCCCTCCACCGTCGCCCAAGTACCACACAAGCACCCACCATGAGACCCATCCCTAACCCCTTCTCCATCCGCCAGTTTTGACGACCTGCACGCCGTACATCGGCCAGTCTAGCATCCAGCCTTCTGTCTTTTCCAGGTTTGGAGGCAGTAGAAACCATTTTAACCCATACCAACCCAAAGCCCAAAAGCCTGAATGTCAGCATAGCAGGCTTTTGGGCCTTGGAAATGTTGGCTTTCCATCTGGTGGACAGCAGATGGTTCCGCCCACGCATTGTGGCCCTTGCCGAGCCCCAATACCAGATGCCGAGCATGCATTCTTTGCCAGAAAAGGCCCTCCCAGCCCTGGGCCAGCCACGTGTCATCTAAAATATCAAGCGTGTTGTCTGCATCTGTGGGCCGCAAAGTCCATCTGAACCACCGACACATGGTCTAGTAAGCACGGCCAAGGCCGCTATATCTCTGTGATCAGCTCACTGGGTGAGCTGGGTGGATGTCTCCTGGGGGAGACGGTTGACTCTCAGGCCGCGCACATCTCTCAAAACCGCAGGATGTGCAGGGCTCTTCCCCCAAGGTCCTCTGGTGCATCACGTGCTAGAGGAAACCAAGCCTTTTTGAAATTTAATCTGTCCCTTTGGAGACCTCCCCCACACAGGTCAGGAAGCTGTGGACGGCTCTCCCAACGAGAACCAAGCGCTGGCAGGGTGACAAGAACCTGTGCCAGGCTAAGTGGTTAATGCGAATACGCTGGCGAAATACTGCTGGCCGCCCTTAAGATCTAGGCTGGCACATCCCTTGCCTTCACATGTACATGATCCTGGCGCCAGAAATTTCTAAAAGGAGCTCCCGACTAGGAATCCTGCTGAAAGAAGGCTCGAGGTACTGATTTCGCACTTCCCCGTTCGCACCCTGCCTTCTCCGCCTGGCTGTCGTTGCAGCGTCAACTCGGCCGTTCTCCGTCAACCGTCTCATTGTTGACGTGGCAACACACTGGAATTCCACCCTCCACATGCACCACGATTGTGGCAGCAGCCGCAATGCCATACCAGTACGAAGAGCACATGGCCGGCTAAGCAGCGGTGCGGAACCTCGGGTGTTTTGATCCACCGAGAGTGTAGGCAGGTGCAAGAGCTCTGCACCATCCTTGCCAGTTTTTGAAGAAGCCACCAAAATGGTCAGTGCGGACAATGCCCTTGTCACATGAGCATTGTGGTGATCTTAAGTTTCTGGAACCATCGTTGGACACTCTGAAACAACAGTTCCTACCAGCGATGGAGGAGGAGACGACACAGATGCGGACCGGAGCCTTTCTCTCCGCAAATCCCAAGGCCCGACTGTTATCACAATTCATCGTTCTTCAATAGGCAGTGGTTCGGGTCCAGAGCTAGTGCCAAGGTGGCGCAATCCAGCTCTCAGGGGTGCATCATCTCAGCAAGTAAGGCTGTGTTGAAGCTGTGCCGGAGGCAGCGGAGGATGATGAGGTATGTCCTAGACACCGAAGTTACCGACCGTCCTGCCTTTGGAAGGAGGTTGGTGCGAATTTGAGGCGGAGGAGGAAGTTTGATGAAGATCAGTTTGCTAAGTGCCCCTCGACACAGAGGCTTGGAAAATCAAGGCTCCATCTCTCACATGATTGCTTGGCTGCTCCATTTCCTCCAACATGATGCCTCGCATTAAGGCATCAAAATGAACAACAAGTTACTGGTGGCCACCCTCCTGGATCCCGTTACAAAACAAAAACTCACACTTTCCCTTCCACCCACCCAAATAGAGAATAAAATGCAGGAAATGGAGAACCTTGCTGATTGATCAGACTGGAGACATCTGTTGCGTCGCTGTCAACACGTTCCCAAATTCACGGGTGAACAACGCCAGCCACGAGACAGCAGTAGAATGCCAAGAAGCCGTAGCGGCAGTCAGCAGCAGCAGGCAAGGTGGCAAAGCCCTAATGGGTGACCTCTGGCAATCTGTTATTTACCACCCCACCAACGCATGGAATGCAGGCACACAGTACAACACCCAGGAGACCACTTAAGATATGGTGCACGACTATCTGCGTCCTCAACACCGTTGTTTATGGCAGTGTTCCGACCCCAATAGACTTCTGGTATCCAAAAAGGACGAATGGCCCGAGCTGGCTATCGCCACCCATATAGTGTTTGTCCTGCCAGCAGCCAGCGTCATATCTGAGCTGACCTCAGCACAGCCGAGGAGTCCATTACAGACAAATGCGCACGCAACCGTCTTTCCACAGATAATTGGATCGTTTGAACTTTCATCAAGATGAATCAGGCATGAATCTCTGATGATGTGTGGCCCCAATTGCCGAGGTCACTGATTAGTTGCTGGTCTACTTCACTTCCTCTCTCAACAGAAATGTCCTCTAAAAAACTTATTTTTAAAATGATCATTTCTTACTGCAATTTTTATTGTCAGTTCCCAACAGTTCATTTTGCTGGTTTTTTGCTGTGAAGAGACTGTAAAAGCACCAAGGTTTCCATGACGAAAACCATATTCCCATTTTACTCACTTCATCTTTAGAATTTTCGCATTGTCCAATGTTTGGGGTCATGTTGCCTCACAATTTTTTAACACAGTGGCTGAGAAAGTGCATATTTATAATTTTTTGGGTCATGTTGCTGTGAGATACAGCTAATATTTTATGGTTCCATTGGAACAGAAATGTGCTTTTAAGTGGCACTTCTCCCTCGACAAATTTTTAACAGTGGCTGAGAAGTCATATTTATAATTATTGGGTCATGTGCTGTGAGGAATACAGCAATAATTATGATCCTTTGGAACAGAAATATGGCTTTTAAGTGGCACTGTCTCCCTCACAATTTTTAACAGTGGCCTGAGACTCATATTTATAATTTTTGGGGTCATGTTGCTGTGAGATTACAGCAATAGATTATGGTCCTTTGAACAGAAATGATGGCTTTTAAAGTGTCACTTCTCACCTCACAATTTTTAACAGTGGTGAGAAGTCTCTTTATATTTTTTTGGGTCATATTGCTGTGAAGATAAAGCTATAATCATGTCCTTTGGACAGAATGTGGCTTTCTAAGTGCATTTCTCCTCACATATTTAACCAGTGGCTGGAAAGTCATTTTTATGATTTTTGGCATGCTGGCTTTGAAATGCCAGCAATAGTACAGGTCCTATTCTAATAAATGTTGTTCTCTAATAGACATTTGTTCTTCGCAATGTCAAAGTGGCTCATGTGTCATGTTTTGAATTTTTGGGGGCATTTTGCTTGACATGCAGCTATACACAGGTCCTATAATAAAAAATGTTTTTCTAACAGACATTTGTTCTTCACAATTTGGCCAAAGTGGGCTCAAGGACAGTGCTTTTGAATTTTTGTAGCATTTTGCTTGACATGCGAGCTGATACTACAGGTCCCTTTATAAAAAAATGTTGTTTCAAACAGACATTTTGGTTCTTTCGACAATTGTCCAAAGTGGCTCATGGGTCATATTTTGGAATTTTTGGGGCATTTTGCTGTGACATGCAGCTATACAGACAGTCCTATTATAAAAAATGTTTGTTTCTAACAGACATATGTGTCTTCACAATTTGTCAGAGTGGCTCAAATGTGATGGTGCCTGTCAGAAACAGTAATAGGTAGGACACTGTTAATGGACACATATGTGGCAAAATGACTGTTTTTGGCAAGATATTTAACATAGCTATACAATCCCTTGTAATGAGACAACCATTTAATATAATATAAAAAAATAGAACAAAGACTGGTGGATGCCATCCCCTTATTTTAAACATGGTTTGTTTTCTAGATTAAACTACTAAAAAACTTGCATGTACAAAATAGCTGTTAAAAAATTCCTCTGATTGTAAAGGGGGGAAGCAGAAGACTTGACAGATGTATGTTTATTCAGAGACATGGAGTATGGAGCACGTGACAAGAGAACAAAGTACAGAGAATCATTCCTCCGACACGTTTTAGTAAAATGAAAAAAGAATGCCAAGAAAAAGGGCACCTGGGTTGTGAACAGAGCGTTAACCACCAGTATTCCAAGGATACTCACAATTGGGTCCGCACTCATACGGATGGGCAAGCACGTACCAGGTCTGACTGTGTACAGAGAAGGCTGGATTTCTCACACATCCGCTTCCCGCAACTCTGCTACAGCACGACAGTTTTCGTTGTTGTGTCATCAGGCATTTTAACCCTGTCATACTATGTTCTTAATAATTACGGACGCCAGCCAGTGGCACTCACCGCACCCACTGTAACTCCGGCCCTGGGTCCATGCTGTGGCACAGGACAGTATCAGTCAATGTCCCAGATCAACTAAAAATGGTGGTTTGAAAGTAAACTCCTTTTTCCGGCAACTTTTAATCTGGGTCAACAGGTTTAATAGGTCAAACTGCGGTCCAGGACAGGTATAGTCAATGTCCAGCTTCAACTAAAAATGGTGTTGAAAGAACTCCTTTTTCCGGCACTTTTAAATCTGGGGTCAGACAGGTTTAAATGGTCATACTGTCGGGTACCAGGACAGTGTATACGTCAATTCCAGTTCAACTAAAATGGTGGTTGAAAGACTCCTTTTTCCGCACTTTTTAATCTGTGTCAGACAGTTAAGGTCAAGCTTCGGTCCAGACAGGGTTTGTTCAATGGTCCAGTGCAACTAAAATGGTGGTTGAAAGACTACTTTTTCCAGCAGTTTTCTTTTTAAATTTGGGGGTCAGACAGGTTAATGTCATAGTGCGGTCCAGGACATTCTAGTCAATGTCCAAGTGAAACAAAGAATGGTGGTTGAAAGACTCCATTTTCCGGCACTTTTTTAATCTGTGGGTCAACAGGATAAGGGTCATGCTGCAGTCCAGGACAGGGTTTGTCGAATGTCCCAGTTCAACTTAAAAGTGTTGCAAGACTCCATTTTCCGGCACTTTAATCTGGGGTGTCAGGACAGTTTAATTGGTCATACCGCGGCCCAGGACATTTTCTAGTCAATTCCAGTGAAACTAAATGGTGGTTGAAAGACACCTTTTTCCGGCACTTTTTAATCTGTGGGTCAGACAGGTTTAAGGGTCAAGGCGCAGTCGCAGGACAGGGGTTTGTCAATGTCCAGTTCAACTAAAATGGTGGGTTGAAAGACACCCTTTTTCCGGCAACGTTTAATCTGGGGGTCAGACAGGTTTTAATGTCATACGCGCCCAGGACAGTTCTAGTCAATGTCCAGTGAACCTAAATGGGTGGTTGAAAGACTCTTTTTCCGAGCACTTTTTTAATCTTGGGTCTACAGGTTTAAGGGTCATGCTGGCGGTCAGGACTAGGGTTTTGTCAATGTCCTGTTCAACTAAAATGTGGTTCAAAGACTATTTCCTTCCGCACTATTTAATCTGTGAGTCATGCAGGTTATTAGGGCATCAGCGTCCAGACAGGGATATTCAATGTCCAGTTTCAAGTAAAATGATGGTTCAAATAATACTCTTCTGGCGACTTTTTATTTGTCTGGTGATGCAGGGTGTTTAGGGTCATGCCTGTGTGTTACAATACAGGGTATAGTGGAAATGGTTACATTTTTCTGTGCTTTTATAGCCTAGTGTTGTGCCTAAGATGTAGCAGGTATCCATTTGACTGTTGTGGCTGTTAATTCCAGCTTCTGCAGCCCTGTTTGGGTGTAAGAATGAAGGTGTTGTTGCTCTCCCATAGACTTTAATGGTCATCGGAGATGATCGACTATTGACTATCGAAAAACCTTATCGATGGTGGTCGGCTATCGCCCGATGTCGATAGCCAACGTAGTCGCTCAACACTAGACATGACTAAATGGAATACGTTTTTTTCATTAAACCGTGTACGATTGGTGTCTTTTACAGTCTTCTAACCGCAAAACCATCAAAATAACCTTTTGGGCACTCAGAATAAAAATTACATTAAGAAATGATCATTTAAAAAAAAATTTTTTTCAAGAGGACCATTTCTTTTGGAAGAGGAATGTGAGGTAGACCAGCAACTAATGGGTGACATTTGCAACTAGGGCCACAACATCATCAGAGATCCACACCTGATTCATCTTAATGAAAGTCAAACGATCCACATTATCTGTGGAAAGCCGGATGCGTTTGTCTGTAATGACTCCTCCAGCTGTGCTGAAGGTCCGCTCAGATATGACGCTGGCTGCTGGGCAGGACAACACCGCTATGGCGTGGCGAGCGTTCTCGGGCCATTCATCCATTTTGGATACCCAGAAGTCAATTGGGTCCGGAACATATCCAAAAACATTGGTGTTAAGATACAGATAGTCGTGCACCATGGTCTTTGTGTGTCGTATGTGTGCCCTGAATTACAGGCATTGCTGAGGTGGTAAATAAGGATTTAAAAGGTATAGAAGAGTTTTTCACAGTCTCTTATTGAGAAACTGTACTGCAAAGACGGCAGATCACAGATATTCTTAAATCCTTCTAATTACCAATGGCCAACTAGGATTAGAAACAGGAATAGTTTCTATCGAATACCTGTGAAATGCAGTCTGGTGGAAGAAATATGTATAACACAATTTGCGTACAAGTGAGCTCATTGTGGCAAACAGACACACGGACTGCAATAAGAGTATTTAAATGTTATATGGATTAATATGGCGGTCTTGGCACCACTGACAACAGGCACAATTTACTAGGAAATATGTATAACACAATTTGGTACAAGTGAGCTCTTTGTGCTAAACAGACACACGGACTTCAGTAAAACTATTTAAAAGTTATAGGGATAAGTTATGCCGGTTTTGGGAACACTAATACGCAGTGAGTGCAATAGAACTGGAAAAACAAAAGGGAAAATTTCACCTCCTATCAGAGGTCTGCTGGCCAAAAAAGTGGTAAAAAACATTGCTTTTTCAATTCAAGGTCACAGAACATACTGGGCTACACAATATCACCCTTCCTTTCCAAAGCCTCGCCTCCCCTCCCCCGCACCACTGCAGCTGCACACACCAGTAGATATCTTTAAAACTTTCTCTAACTAAATAAGAAGTGAATTCTCTAATCTAACTCTATTCTAAGCTACAGCTAGGTGGATGGTTTTGTGTATTAGAAGAGACTATCTCTCAGAACCGTTAGAACAGCTATTGGTTTAAATGCCTAGACATCCTGCTGTGAAGTGACATAGACAGAGAATGAGCTGACCAGGAACAGCAGTTTCATAGATAAAACGAGGTCACGTGATTTTTGCAGCCAATGAGATCCATACACCACCCAGTCATGACGTTGTACATCCTCTTCACCCCCATCTATCCTCAGAGCTGTTTGGCTGGCCACCATAATTACAGGAAACGCTGAAAATGTCACAATAGTAAAAGATTATCTATAAGATTGTCATCTAAACTATCGAGTGATCGTAAATTTCTGATAAGCCTCAAAACCGTGCCGATTTCAACTTTTGTTGATAATATCGCTCATCCCTATTGAGGATGACATTAATCCAGAGGGGGAGAATGTGACCCGGTGGAAAGCTTAACTGTCACTGTCATAAGTTAATTAATTACCTCTCTCTGGCAATTAAAGGGCACTAGAGGTACCAGCACACAGTATGGCTAGTTGTCCAGCACTGAGGGAGTTAACAGTTCAAGCTGGTGCTGTGCATGCTGAGAGAAAAGGAGGATATAGAAGTTTCTAGACAGAGAGTCTAATCAGTGTAGTGTAGTCCAGTCCATGGAATGTGTGGCATGTGAAAGGGTGCTGTTGAAGTAAGACAGAAACACTGATAGAAAAGAGTCCTGTGAATGCTGCAGCCATGGCACATGAAATAGTGAGGAGAGCAGTCAGTGATCACAGCACAGGAGTGGCGGGATATGACTGGTGAAAACTCAGGTGTCTGTGAGCTTATTACCCCCTTGTGTAAAGCAGCTAAACAGTGTGAATTCCAGGAATCATGTAATTGCTGTTATCACTGATGTTTGATGAAGTTACTGTATTAAAAATGGGCTTGAATAAATCCTGCTAAACTGCCCTACAGTGGAACCTGTTATCTTGTGAAGTGTTCTGTAAGGAGAATAAATACAAGGGGCCCAACTCACTGCAACCCTCCCTTCACCCCAGTTCCCTCAGAATCCCAAAGAACTCTTAGTGCCCCACACTGCAAACCTATGGATAACAAAATTAACCCCAAAAATAGCTGTGTGTAAAATGTGTGTTGAGCGTTAATGGGTAAGTGGTGTATTACATTATCTTACATGTATTCTCTACTTTTTTGCACTTGCACTTTAATTGAGGCATTGTACACACCATTCCACTACCTGTGGTGTGCGGTGGACTTACTATGTAATTTTTATTTGGACTAGAAAACTCCCTTAACTATCATGTATTTTTTATCCTGCCTGCATACTACATTTTCTGGTCTGCTCTCTTTGCTGCTTCATTTCTGAAGAAGAACAGGGTGAAAGTGATTCAGTGGGAAAATATATCTCCTGATCTGAACCCAATCGAACACCTATGGGGAATTCTGAAGTTACAAATTGAGCATCATTCTCTGTCCAGCATCTAGGCTCTAAAAGAGGTTCTTCTTGAAGAGTGGAAAAGATAGATACTGCAATATGTTGCCATGCCTAGAAGAGTGGGTGCTGTCCTTAAAAATCATGAAAGTAATACTAAATACTAGATGTAGTAGTTTTAAATGTTGGGTATATTCATTTTTGTATCAACCAATTTGGGTAAAACAGAACATTTTGTAATCCTTTTTTTTAAACTTGTTTTTTATCAAAGTTTTCCAATAACATACAAACCATATAAAACAAAGAGGTGAGGTGTATAGGTGTCCATCACATTTCACAAATATTGTTATAGGGTTAAAATGTACAGAGATTGATTCATTAAAAGTGATAAAGTATTAGTTTCAGATCTTTATTGGCATGGTAAAACTATGTAGAAAAAAAAGGAGGTTGTGATGGGAGTGATGGAGCACCACCCAGAAATAAAGCATAGCCCCATTTCACGGCCAGATGGCCATAACATCAGGTAGAGTATGTGGATTAGACCACCCCACAGGAGGAGCCATACGGTGGGTACTTTGATAGGGTATTGCAAATGAAACTCTGTTAAGGAAGCCCATGTGTCTCCATCGCCTTCCAGAGTAAAATTATGTTACCCTAAAAGGCATTTTAATAAGGCATCATGGAGATTAAAAGAGAGGCGATGGACTATAGCCCTAGAGTCCGGCAAATCCCCATCCCCCCACCAACCGGACAGAAGTCAATTAAATAATAACGAGAGAGGTGATTCCTCATTGTAAGCATTACAATAAAGGATCGTGCAGATAGTGACAAATGCGATGGAGTGCGAACAAATTTGGCATGTACGACTCCATCCCATTTCCATACCTCCCAACTTTTAGAGATTGCAAATAGGGACACATTACCCACACCTCTGACCACGCCCAAACAAATGACATCACACCAGGCCACACCTCTGACCACGCCCAAACATATAACATAACATCAGGACAAGTCTCTAACCACGCCCCACCAAACAAAATCATGCCCCTCCAGAAGACCACTGCCAACACAACAGCAGTGCCATTAGGGTCTGTAAATATGTAAATATATAAAGAAATGTATTGTATACACAGAAATCCATACAAATAGCTGTAAGACAATGTTCTGTGGATGATACTGCTATATAATAGTCGTACAGTGACCACATATTACCGTTGTACAGAACAAATATCCCTGTACTGTTACTGACCACACCAAGATTAATATTATCAATGATACCGCTATACAGAGATCAAATAATTCTATACAGAGATCAAATAAACTGAATGTGAACAAGGCTCCAGGCCCTGATGGCATTCACACAAGAGTTCTTTTTTTTTTTTTTTAAACGATGAGAAGAAAAATGTCATCCTTTACAAACAATCACATCGCAATATACAAATAACACTTCAATATGTAACATTTAAATGCTCTGTTAACACTTAAACTTCTCCATTTAATTATAATAACACCCATAAAAGATAAACCGAGCCAATCTTAAATAATCCCTATAAAGCCCCTCTCCTACCACCCACCAGCAACCCCGGAAATGGAAAAATCTGTCACCAAAAATTTTATGAAACTACCCTTTCCTCAACAAGGAATATTCAAATGATAAGATCACCTACCCAGTGTGGGAATTCCTCTCTTGTAACCTTTCTTCCCTATCTTAGTCAACCCAGACTTTCCCTAGTCATGTATCATCCCCTACCTCTAGTCTGCCCAAGGAACCAGCCAACTTTTCCCTGTAAAAGTTTTAACTATAAAACTCTTCCACTTTTTAAAGAACTTCTCAGATAAGACTCTTATTTTTTTTCCCCGCCTCAATCCATCTAGGGTTAGCAATCTCTTGATCAAAAGGGAAAGCTTCACCTTTTCGGGACACTCTCCTTTCAACCAATTCTTAGAAACATCCTTAGCAACCAGCATAACGTGTATACCCCCTTGTGATTTAATAAGGCGGGAAACTTTTCCCTCTGTCCCTTACAAGGATATAATGGAAAATCTGTTTAAATAGGATCACTCTGCCCCTCCACTTTCCCAACCCTCTCTAATCACCACAAATTTCACCCCAATATGTCTTTACTTCGGCAATGCCTTTTATCCCATGTAACGTCCTGCCTTCTGTAATTTACATTTGGACATTCCCTAAAGTCGCAGGGGCATTTCTTAAGAAATTAAAAGCAAAAGGGCTTTGTAGCCAACGGAAAAAAATTTTCCCCCATTTTCGTTAATATAGAGGCTCAAATTTTTCCCCCCACCCTGCCTGATTTTTTGCTGGATCTCGGCGTCTCTCAACTCCCCTTTCCCACAACGAAAGCATGACCCCTTTAATTGGTCTCACTCATCACATAATCCTTGTAAATCATGGACAAGGAACCACACGATCCTGACCCCTCCCAAAATTGTGACGGCTGGTATGATCCCGGCCCACCGCAAGCGATGATGTAAGCCCCGCCGGGAAGGGAATCTAAGTACCCCCCGGGTTTTTTAATCCCCAGAGCCCGCCCAAAGGGGGATGGCCTTCTGGGGCGTAGGCTCCCAGGTCGTCCCCCCTGACGTATTTTGCTTGCGATGGCGGCCGAGGGCAGCGCGGTACAAAAAACGTAGTCCGAGAATCTTGTCGGGGCAGGCAGAAGGTCAGGGCAGGCGGCAATGGTTCGGGGTCGGGGACAGGCAGAAGTCAGGGCAGGCGCAGGGGTTGGGAAGTCGGGAAACGTGGGAAAGGGGAAAGGTCTAAATACCCCTTTTTTTTTGGTAACAAAGGCAGGGAAATTAACTTTTTAAAAAGGAACCCCCCTTTTTCCCCTTCCCAAATTAAAGGCCCGGGGGGGGTGGGGCAAAAAAAAAAGGGGGGGGACCGGGTAGGGAAAGGGACGGGGGGGCCCTTAAACCTTGGGGGGAAGGGGGGTTTAAAACCCCCCCCCTTTCCCCCCCCTTTTTCTGAGAAAAAAACCCCGGTTTTCGGGCCCCAGTTTTTGGCCCCCCTTAAGGAGGATAAAAATGGAAATGCCATTTTGGGGTTTTTTGGGGAAAATCCGGGAGGGAAATGGAGGGCCAAAACAAAAAAGCTTTATGTCACCGGGTTCAACGCCAAAGAACCTTGAAGGGTTTCCCGAAAGCGAGGGCCCAAATTTTAAGACTAGGGACCTTCAGGGCACATATCTTAGGAGAGCCAAAACTTGGTCCCCAGGGGAAACTCGGGCAGGTCTTCTCCTTTTGTCCCGGACTTCATACGGGCAGAGGCCCGAAGTAAGAACATCGCTCTCCCGCCAGATGGCCTTATACCCCCAAACCCGGGTCTTGACAGCGGGCACATCCATCGGGAGGCAAGGAAGGGGGGGTGTGGGGGCGCCAAAGACTACAAAGAACGGGAACGAGGGCAGTTTTCCAAGCCCCATTTATAAAGCAAATCAGCCCAGGGGAGCGCTCACCCCAGTTGCCCTGACTCCGGACACAAAGTACGCAGGTATTCTCCCAAATCTGGTTCACTCTCTCCACCTCCCCCTTTGGGGACTGAGGGTGGTTCCGAGAAAAGCCCAAACTTGACTTGCAGACGGGGGAGCACAATGCACGCCAAAACGGGAAACAAATTGAACCCCGCGGTCGAGAAATGTGGGGGCAGTCCATGAACCCGGGAAGAAAATGCCGAAGAAAAGTTTTACCCAAAATTGGGGGGGCAAAACGGCACCCGGGGAGGGGCACAAAGGGTTCATTTTAAAAACCCGGGGTCCACCACGACCCAGATGACTAAATTCCCAAGGGACGGTAGGTCAGACATTCCCATCGCTAGTTTTTCCAAGGGATTTTCCGGCACGGGCAGCGGATGCAAGAGACCTGGGGGCCTGTGGCGGGGGACCTTGTTCCGAGCACAAGTGAACAGGCAGGGTGGAGTCCTTGCATCCTTGCTAGATCGGCCACCAGAGACCGTGAATCAAAGCAAAAGATTCCCGACCCCGGGGAAAGACCACCAAAAAGGAGCTATCCCCCACTCCAAATCTTCCTCCTGAGTCCCAAACGGCACGTACGTTTTTGGCCCGAGGAATTTTTGGAGACCTGCGGGAGCCACGTAAACCCACCTTTGGGGGAAATGATGTGTTGTGACACGGGTTTTCACCGACCACGCCGAGGCCGAGAGAGGGCATCACCTTGATTTTTTCTCAGCACCCGGGAAATGAACGAAAACAAACCGAGAAAAAAAAAAAAAAGACCATCGGGCTTGGGGGGGTTAAGACTTTTTGGGGCCCCCAAAAAGGTACAGCAAAATTTTGGTCTGTAAAGATTCTTTGGGGTGACGACCCCCTCCACGATGTCGCCACCTCTAGGGCAACTGATGGCCAAAAATTTCCCCAAATGGCTAGTTCCGCTCACCGGCGAAAAGGTCTTTGAGAAGAACCCACATGTGCAATTTGCCTTTGGACTTCTCGGTGAGGACCACCCCGCCCCCACGGAAGAGGCACCACCTCCAAAGAAAAGGGGGTCTCTGGGAAATCAGCCGGCCCAAAGACAGGAAAAAGGAGAAAGGCCGTTTTTTAGACCCACAAACGCCTTCTGCCCCCCGGAGGCCAACATCCGGGTTCGCTTCTTCCTATTAAGGGCCACAAGAGCCACCAAAGGGTGGAGAAGGGGGAAAATAAATTCCGGAAAATTTGCAAGGGCCCCAAAAAGCCTGTATCGCCCGAAAAACCGACAGGACCGGGCCCATTTTTAGCACCGCAGAGAGTTTTCCCGGGGTCCATCTCTAGGCCTTCACCAGACTTTTTAGCCGGGGAAAAGGAGGTTGGTTTCCAAGGGAATAAACATTTCTCCACTTGGCTACAGTCGTTTGCTGCGCAGGGGTTGCAGAACCTGGCGACTTGAGCCCTGATCTGAAGATCAGGAAAAAATCAGGATGTCATCTAGGTACACATGACCGGGTGTACAAAGATCCCGGAAGACATTGTTACGATCTTGGAACACCCCTGAAACTTACAACCCAAAGGGCACATGATACCAAAAGTCCATCCGGGGGGTTGAATGCCGTCTTCCACTCGTCCCCCTCCCCCAAAACTGATGAGGGTTATAGCTCCTCGCAATCCAACTTGGAAAACACTTGCCCCCTTGGAAAATTTAAAACGTCTGAATCAGGGATAGGTCCCCCCTTTTTTTTTAAAGTGATCTTTTTTTAGACCCCCGTAGTCATACACAGACGGAGGGAACCTCCTTCTTCTGCACAAGAAAAACCCGGCCCGGGTGGGGAGGAGGACTTGCGAATGAATCCTTTCTGCGGTTCTCCGAATGTAGGCCGACATTTCCTGATCCCCGGGCCCCGACAGCGGGGAGAACCCTCCCCCGGGTGGACTGGTTCCTGGGAGGAGGGCAAAAGGACATTTGTAAGGCCATGTGGGGCAGCGAATCGGCCTCTTTCCGGAGAAAATCCCCAAAGCCTGGTACTCGGCCGTAGGCCCTCAACGGCTTAAAAGGGGGAGGCGAGAATGGAGGCACCGGGCGGTACCCTCCAAGCAAACGGTTCTGGCATTCCGGTTCCCCCCAAGCAGGACTTCGCCTGTCTTTCCATCGACATGGGGCGTGACTGCGCCAGGGAACCCCCCAAAAGGGTCGGGGAGGAAGGGGAGGGAAAAACGTGAACCCATCTTCCCTAAAGTAGCGCCCCCACACGGAGTGTCACCGGCCGGGTTACTACGGATGGGGTCACGGGACCCCCCCCTGACCGAAGAAAAAAGGAAAAGGGTTCTCCAGCTGGGCAACGGTAGCGGTACCGGGTTACCAATGAGGCAATGGGTGAAGTTCCCGGGAGAGCCTGATCCAAAAAGCGAAACCCCGGGAAAAACGGGCCAGCACAGTATCACCTCCACTGGCATCACGACGGGAAGGGGGGGAAAAGCACCTGGACCGCCCTCCTCGGTACCTAGTGTGACGTTTCCCGGACGCGGGACGTAGTGGACAGCTTTTTCGGAAATGGTCCGGCGGCGCAGTAACAATTTCTTCTCGGTTCGCGACGGTTCAGCTCCTCTCCCTAACTGGCCCGGTCCACTGCAGGGTTCCACCAGAGGCTTGAGGGGACGCAATGGGGGATGCGAAAAACCGGGCCATGAAAACCCCCCGACGGGGCGTCAATCCTTTCCTGACCAGCCCCCTCCCCCTCTGCGAACCTTATATCAAACCGAAATTCTAGAAGGATTAGTTACTCAGGAGGACGGGACTCTTGCTGCAAAGCGTCCTTTACCCCCCGGGGCAGGCCCCCTTTTGAAAGTTTGGGGAACCCCAGGGCGCATCTTCCACGTGACCGAGCCAGGGTACGGAAATGACCCCATAATCACCTACCGAAGAGTCGCCCCGACAAGGTTTTAAGAGGGGGGTTCTCAGCAGGGAACACCCGGCCCTCAAGAGGGCGGAATTCCTGAAAAGGGCTGTAACCCAGACACAGGGTCGTTCCTATCCCAAGGGAGTCCCCCAAAGCCAGGGGTTCCCGATAGAGGGTCACCAAAGGCCACCTTACCCTCTCCCCAGGGGAAAATGATCCGCCCCCGGTTCTATTTGCATAGAGCAACTTTGGGGAATGAAACCCGGGCAAGCTTGGGATCCCCCCCAAACTGATGGGTAAGGGGAGCCGAACTTGGGGCCCACGAACCCAAAGGGACGGCAAAAAAGACGGAGCCCGACGGGCCGCAGGTGGGGGAAATGTGCTGGGGGCAAGGGCTGACGCATCAGCGGAAGCTGGGCCCCAAAACTTGCCTGTTGGCGATTTGCGCGACTGTGGGGAACCATCGTCGTAAGATCCGATCTTGGCAGGGGGACCTTGGCGGGGGTCCTGGGTGGATCTAAACTGTGACGGCTGGGTATGGTCCGCCGACCACCGGGAAGTGAAAGATATTTAAACCACCCAGGAACGGAATCTAAGTACCCCCTTTCACCAAGCCCGCCGCAAAGCGGGGACTTCGCGCGGAGGCTCCCCGGTCTCCCCCCTGACTGACTTTTTTCATGGGGGCCGAGGTGCAGGGCCCGGGACGAAAAGTAGCCAAATCTAGCGTGGGCAGGAGAAAGGGCAGGGCAGGGGCAATGGTCGGGTCGGGACAGGCAAAAGGTCCGGGGAGGCGGCAGGTTTTCGGAGTCGGGAAACAGCGAAGGTCTGGACACGTAAAGCAGGAAAACACTTTAAGGAACGCTTTTCTAAGACCGGGAAAAATAGATCCACAGGGGAAATGACTTTGGGGGCAACACTTATATAGAACACGCCCGTAATTACCCAATTACCGGCGCACTGCCCTTTAAATTCACAAAGGGCGAGCGCACGCCCTAGGGGCCCCGCGTCGCAATCCCCGGGGGCAGGGACGAGGACCGGACAGGATGAGGCAGGGGATGGGTGGAACTGGCGCCGCGGCCGGCCCGGGCGGCCCCCGGCGCCCCCCCTCCACGGGCCGGGGGGGCCCTTATGGGGAAACGGGGGCGACCGCGGCCCGGGCCCGGACCGCGGGGAACCCTTACACAAACATCAAATAGCCTGGCTCCTGCTGCCCGCAAAAATTTTAATCTTTGACTTCAAAATGCCCTCACTTGCCAGAATTGGAAGACCGACCCTCCCAAACCGTATTTCTAATTTTATTTTTTGCCATTCAGAACTATTATTCTTCTCATTGATTAGGCCCTATAGTCTTATATTTTTACTTCTCCATTCCCCGAAAAACTTTTTTTTTCCCCCCCTTTCCCTTTGGAAAGTGGCCAATTCCCAGATGGACATATTTTGATAATGCACCGCAAAGGAACAGCTTCCTGACATGCTTTCCATGTGGAAATAGTGTCTCTGAAACCACACCCGTTTAATATGCGGGGGAAGACCCTAACCCGGCGATGTAAAGCGCAACCATATTCCCCGGGGAAAAAAGCTGCCGTCAAGGTGAAGTTGAGAAACCATTTCTCCTTTTCCATCCCCACAGGCGCACCAATCCGCTAAATTATACATTTTTTGTTGGTAGGGGTTTAAAAACCCCCCTCCCAACTTGGATAAATAACTTTTTATAGGGGAAAACCTAGGGCCTCTTGGGAAATTCCCAAAAAATTTTAAAAATGCGATTGTAACCTGTTTACATCCGAGTTTCAGAAAAATGGGCAAATTTTGCAAGGGATATAAAAAAGCGAGCAAAGCTTATCATTTTTTTTCAGCTGCGCCCTACCAAAAAATGATAAAGGGAATGTATCCACCTTTTTTAACTCTCCTAGTAAAATTTTTTCTACAAGGCCTATATTCAGTTGATATAAATAAAGTTTTTTTTCTTCCTATTTTTATCCCCAAATTGTCAAGGGGAAGAGCCACCTGAACCTCCTCCTTAACGTACCCCTCCTCCATGGTCCCCTAAAAAAGACCTGACTTTTAGATATTTGAATTTTAAAACCACTGGGGGCCCCACTTGATTTAAAATGCAATTACCTTACCCAGATGATCCTTTTGGGAAATTTAGGAAAAGCACATTCATTGCAAATCACATAACTTGACCTCCTCTTTGCCCACCTTTATTCCCTCAAAGAAACAGAAGAGATTAAGATCTAATTACGGGTCCAGTCAATATTAAATGAAATGGGGAAGCGGGCACCCCTTTCTGTAACCGAAAGGGTCTGAGAGGAAACCAGGGGGGTTTCTTT
>JAODAL010024430.1:0-60588 GCA_025379985.1 Phyllomedusa bahiana | reverse complement strand
AAATTGGGGAGGAAAAATACCAAAAGGGGGTGAAAAAAAAGGTTGCTTTAAAAATTTTTGATACCCAAAGGTGTGTAACAATTTAAAGATAAACTCCCCCACTTTTTAAAAAATTGGAACACTGGGTTTCCTTGACCCTAATAATATAAACCTATCCATTTCAAGATATTTTTAAAAAAGCTGAATCATTCCTCATTGAGGGGATGTTCGGGTCCGAGACTGCATATCTTAACGGGTGCGGGGGAGGGAAAACCAACCCGCAAACCAACAGACACCCCCCGGGGCCACACCTCCATAAACAACTGAGACGAGCTTCCAAAAATTGCCGAAGCCTTTTTTGAAGAAAACCGCTCCACCGTTGATTTCCCCTCTATAAAAAATTATACAACTTTAAATCTCCTCACTCAGCCAAACGGGATTTTTTTTCCACCACCTCAATCTTCTGTCTCAAAACCCCCCAAAACTTTTCCACACTCAACTCTCCCCTCCGTCCACCACACCCCCTCCCCCATCTATCCTTTTGCAATGACTTTGCCAATACTTCCTACACAAAATAAACCCTCATCAAAAACGGCTTCAGCCACATCCCCAGCCCCCTCCTCTATATCCTACAATTTTCTTCCCCTTAGTTTGCTTCCAACTTTTACCTTTACAACCTACTGCCCAAACCCAAACCTCACTACCTGTAATCTTGACCCATTCCCCCCACCCTCCCAGACCTCAGCGCTGTTATCCCCCCCACCCTCACCCCCCCTTTCAACCTATGTAACCTCTGGGCCTCTTCCCTTCCCTTTTAAACATGCTACAAACCACCCTCCTTAAAAAAACACCCCTTGGCCCTTTTTCTATAAAATATGCCCCATCTCTTCTTCCTTTGCATCCAAACCCCTTTTGTGACCCGTCTATCTCCAACTATCCCCCCCACCTCTCCACCAAACTCCCCTTGACCCACTTCCCAATCGGGTTTCCGACCCCCCACTCTACTAAAAACCCGCCTAACCAAGGGTCACCAACGACCTAGTAACTGCCAAAGCCCACCCACACCTTGCTTCCCCCTAACCGTCCTCCGCCTTTGACACTGTCGACCACTCCATCCTTTAAAATCCTCTCCCCCTCGGCATTACAGTTTTTGGTTTTCCTGGTCTCCTCAACTCACGAGCATCATTCACGTCTTCATTTACCCACTCCCCTCCCCCCGGCACTTCTGTTTGGTCCCCGGGGGTCACCCGGGGCCTGCACTCTTTTTTTCCCCAAAACCCTCTTGGCCTCGGTCAGTCATGCTTACCCCGGCTTTTCACTACCCCCTGTATCGGACCACCAACTCTACACTCTGCCCAGATGTCACCTCTCTACACTCCCGGACCCCAAACGTCATCATCCAATCCTCCTTTTTTTCCCTCCCGTCTCCTAAAATAAAATTGGGAAAAAATAAACTACCCTTTTTTCCCCACCGCCCCCACTCCATCCCTCCACCTTATCTTCTATCTCAGTAAAAGGGCTGTACACTTCACCGTTCCGCAAGTCCGCTGCCCGGATAATCTTCGATCCTCTCTGTTTTTCAAAACCACACATAAAAGCCCTTCTTCTGCTGCCTCCTCCACCTAAAAAATATTTCACAATCACCATTCCTTAACCCTGTCATACAAAAATGCTATCCACCCCCTTGCATTTTTCCGCCTAGACTACTGCAACTACTTCTCTGCCCGGCCCTCCCGTCTAACACCTTTGCCCCCTTCTGATCCTCAACTCTGCACCCCCGTTTTACCACCTCTCTTTACCCTCTCCCTCCCCCCTTCTGTCAATCCTTCCTGGCTTCCCATTGCCCAGCGAAATCTTTAAAGTTACAAACCAACCTACAAGGCTCTCCATAACCTCTCCCCCCCATCCCTCTCTGCCTTAATCTCAGATTTTCCCCCTCTAGAAATCTTGCTCCTCAGGACCTTCTTCTCTGCTCCCTTATATTTTCCTCACATAACCATCCCAAGACTTTCCCGTGCTTCCCCCCATGTTCTGGAATCCTCCACAACACATAGACCTCCCCCACCTTCACCCGGTTAAAAACAACCTGAAACCCCTCTCTTCCGGGCGCCTATAACCTACAAAAACCCGAGCCACTGTGTACCCCAAAAATAGTTCCCCCACCTTCTGTCTCTCTCCTCCCCACTGTAGATTGTAAGCACTGGGGCAAGCCCCTCATCCCTTGTGCCCCGTTGTAAGTCTTACTGTTTCATTGACTTGTTTGAATATGTTTTTAGTTGATGTAAACCTCCCCTTTTTTAATGTACAGCGCCCCGGATTTTGGCACTTTTAAAATAAATAAAAATAAATAATAATGGAGTTTAATACTAATACTATTGGATTTGTTGGACTAATTGGACCAGCATTTTCATCTATTTTTTTATAAAAAGGTAACAAGGGTGGTGTCGGGGGTTTTATTTAAAAAAAAAATTTTTTATTTTTTTTTTACCATTATATTTCCAGGTTAGTAATGGAGGTAAATGAACAGATGCCCTTTTTATATTTCTGGGGGTATTCCCGTGGTGTTTTCGCACCCCGAGCTGACCAAAACCCCCGTCACTATTAGCCCCAGTACCCAATGCCCCTGTGATGGTTTTTCTTCTGGTGGCTGCAGGCCCGATTTATTAGGGTTGGAAAAAACCAAGATTCAGACCTTCCCCTCTTAAAATAATCACCCGAAGGGTGCCATTTTGACATGGGTGGTTATTAAAAATGGGGGCCTGTGTCTTTTGTTTTTGATACTTTTTAAAGTCATTATTTTTTTTATTTTTTTTTATAAAAATACGTACGATCCCTTCATTTTCATAACCAGCCATAAAACTGCAGTCTACAATGCACTAACTGAGGGAAGGTCTATTTCTTCCTCCTAAAATACCCCCCCAAGACGCCACATTACATTGTCCCCCTTTGACGGTAGCCCACAAATTTCCCCCTTTTTGTTTCAGTTTTTGGTAATGAAAAAAAAACTGCTGCCTGACACCAATCCGAGTGCTAGTAAGGCAAGGTGTCTGCCAAGCCCTCTTACTAACCGGAAAAAAAATTAAGAAAAAAAAAAACAGAAACGGGAAAAAAAATTAATTTGAAAAAACAAATCCCTAACACATCCCCCTTTGAACCATTTATTAAAAAAATAGTGAAACTTTTTTCCGATTAGTCCAATAAATGCCCCATAGTCAAAAAAGGGGAAACCTGTTTAAAAAAAAAAGACAGAGGGGCATATTCAGCTTTCCTGACATTAAATAGCCTATCTAGACCTGGGAAAGTTATGCATCCACCAAATAGGGTTTCCCAAAAAGCTGACATCATATGTAAATGAGGGGTTTAAATAATTCTAATCTTTATTTTTTTTGTTGTATACAGTGATATAAACCAATAAAGGGTTTAAAGGATTTTTTTGTTAAAAGCCTTAAAAAATAGTCCCTACTGGCAAGTGATTGGCTTGAAAGTCAATTTCCCAAAAGTTTTCTTTTTCTAAAAAATTTTGATCGATTTGGTGTTAGAGCCCTTTCCCCCTAAATCAAAAGCAGCTCTACTGAACCGTAAAAGATTCGTCATGTACAAATGTATTACATTCAGGGGAAAGGCATCTGCTAAAAACGAAGAAAAAGTGAACTAATGCCTGAAAAAAAACACTTAAAGGGTGTTCTCATTTTAATTGATGAACTTTAAACATGTAGGCAAAGGTAAAATACTTTTGTTGCCTCTGATTTTGTGTCTATTCAGAGATAGGAGCAAATCTTATTCTCCTACTTTTGCAAAAAGCTTCCCTAGTTACCGGCCACCTCTTTCTGCATCTTGCTTGTTTCTTTTCGAAAAGCCAGGAGCTTTTTACATTACTTGCTGACAAGCTTTAACCCTTTAGAGCTCTGTAGCCTTGTTCACCCCAGTCTACAAACTTCTTGCACTCATATCACTTTTAACTAGAAATAGCAGAAGCTGAGCTGATATGCCAATCACTGCTCTAGAACCACCCATAGCCTAACCAAGAAATGTGAGTCTGAAGCTGACTCTGGCTCTGTTAAAACAACATGGTGAGACAACCCTTTTCATTTAAAAGTGTGTTATGCATTTGGTTTCAGTTACAAATGGAAAATTTATAGGGACATCACAATATTCTTTTTTTTTTTCACCTTTATCATTCTCCCAAACACATGCCCTGTAATACTTCCATTTGGGGTGTACAAAGTCTTCCTGTAGTCACAACTTCCCAAAAGCCAGTGGACTGAAGGTTAGGTGCCTTTTCTCTTGGCTCATTAAAGAAGTGTTCCAAAAGTAGAAAATGCTCGTTATTTCTGTTGGACATGATGGAAAATAGAAGAAAAGAAAAAATCCCACCTGGAGCTGTCTATCCATCACCACAGCTGCCCAGTGCCCCTGACAGTAGCTTTGAATGCTCATCATTCATGTGAAAGGTGCAACCAATGACCAGGGCCAATGACACTTAATGGTCATAATTTTTTGGCCTTCTTCATTTTTTTCCTCCCCACATTCCAAGAGCTATAACTTTTTTATTTTTAAAATCTTCATAGATATAAACCAAATATGTAGAGTTTTGGGTTTTTTTTTGTACTTTTTTAAGAAAATAAAACGTTTATTTCTTAAATTTGTGATGCCAGCGCCATTTTCTCCAAACCTGAGTGAGGGCCATTGTTTGCGGGCTGAAATTCGGTTTTTAGGCACCTTTTCATCATACAACGCGCCTTTTTGATCACTTTGGGGTTCAAACTTTTTGGAGACACGAAATAACTAAGAAAAATGCAATTTTGCCATTTTGGGAATTTTTTTCAGCATTTGGAAAATGATGTTTTTATTTAACAAATTATTCTGTCCCCAGAAGAGGAGAAAGCAGTTTGTGTAAGTTTTAGATTTTTTTTTTTTTTGTAAAATGCCAAAAAAGGGATTTGGAGTTTAATATTTTTTAAATTTTACTTTTTATTTCAAAAAACTTTTTTTGATTTTTACATTTTTTTTGTAGTCTTTCTAAGGTCTCGATCACAAGGGGACCCCTGTTGTCCCCCTTTACTTTTTAATAGATAATTCAGAATGGTGTACAAGATGGCGTTTTTTAAAACCCTGTCTGGGCGGAAATTTTAATAAAAACACTAACATGGGGGCTTTGGAACCTTCATTGACTTTCAGATCCCATGGTAACGCTTGGCACCCTGCAATGGTCCCCATGGGGCCAAATGGGGGGAGCACAGCTTTGGGCCCTCTTTCATTTACCTGCACAGTGCTCAGTATTTAAAGAGAACCATCACATAGATTACCCCCCCCGTGTTGGAACACCCAAAAGCTAGTGTCAACGCTGTTTTCCAGGCGTGCCCCTTTTTCTGAAAAGATGCTGTAGTTTAAATAGTTAATGCTCAAATCTACATTTTTTTCACCCCCCAAAGAAAAAAGTCATGAAAAGAGTTTTTTTTTTCAAACCCCCCCCCTTAGGCTGCCCGCCCCCCTAAACTGATAACCCTTTTACTTTGAATAGGTAGAAAAAGGAGAAAAATGCATGGGGTGGGGGGCTAGCCTTTGTGGCGGGGGGTAACCCGCTCATTAATAAGATTTGAGGGGTAAATTCTCTAAAACTGCTGCATCTTTTCAGAATAAGGGACACAGCACTGGGAAAAACCCCGCCTGGGCCAGCTTGTTGTCCTCACAAGGGGGCATAATAAGTACAGGTTCTCTTTTAACCCCTTTCCCGACATGGACGTATGCTACTCCTGTGAAAAGGAAAGTAGCCTCAAAGGGGGAAACTGTCCTTGTGGGGGGTCCAAATTACTTAAAAATAACAAAGGGGGCACCAGAAAAAAAAATCAAAAAAAGCCCTGTTGCTGTGAAAGGCTTTCTGTTTTATTCCAAATGGTGGCTTTTTTATACCTTTGAAATTTTAGATAAGAAGCATCACAAATTCCCGGTGTGGGTTATTGGCAGTCCCATTCCAGACCCCTCCTCACAGCTCAGGAATGTTTTGGAACCGGGTGTAAAATTCTGAATAGGTGCCTCTTGGGTTACACCCGGGGATCTCTACAAACTATAAAGCGGCCCTTTTTTTTAACACTTTTAATGAAAAAAGTATTCCTACAGCTTTTACTGCGTATTATAGGTAGGCCTATTATATATAAAATATAATATTATATTTATTATATTATTTAAAAATAATATAATTTTTATGTATTGTAGGGGTTTACTTTTACTTTAAAATAAGGGCACAAAGGACACAATAAACCTTTTTTCCCATCCACTCAGTCCCCCCTTGGACTTTGGACCATTTTTTTTTCCCTTCCTTTTTTCCCTAGTCCGTTTTTTTGCAAATCCCCTCGCCCCACGAAGGAAGGGTCCTCAACCAACCCTGCAAACCCCCCTAGATCACTCTACACTATTTGGGGTTTAATTCTTTAATGGTTTTGGCGGTTGCGAGGGATAAGACTTTTTTCCAGAGCACTTCTGACGTCAAGGGTTTTTTCATGGAAATTGTCTTAAGCCCACATCATCATGGTGTCAGCGGGGGCCGCAAACACAAATTTCCGGGCCCCATAACGCTGAAGCACCGGGCCCCCCCCCCCCCCCTAAACCCCCGCCCCCAAAAACCCGATCGCTCCGCCCCCAGCAAAAAAAACGCCTTAGGACAAAAAATGCCCCATTTTACACAAATACATGTGCAAAAAAATGATGTGTAGTACAATAGCAATGATCACACATCTGTCAGTCTAACATATCATAGAAAAAGGGGGCTAATGCTCCTCCATATCCCCCTCCACCCACTTCAAATACCCCCTCCCCCCACCTAAAATATCCCCTCCACCCACATACAATAGCCCCCTCCCCCACATCAATACCCCCCTCCCCCCCACAAAAAAAATTTTCCCCCCACCCAATACAATATCCCCCCCACCCAAAACAATTCTCCCTCCACCCACATAAAATATATCCCCCTCCACCACATACAATATCCCCCCCCCCACATAAAAATTTCCCCTCCCACCCACTTAAAATACCCCCCCTCCCCCCATACAATTTCCCCCTCCATTTTCCCCTTTGGTCACGCCCACCTCCCCCCTTCTAAAATAAACACCAGCAAAAAGTAAAGTGTAACTCCAACACCAGCTCGGGTAAAAACCTACAACACAACTGTAAGAGACCACATAGAGGTCAACACCGCTCAGGTACATCCCATTACAGTGAATACAGCACGACCCAAATTTAGAAGCAAAATAACCTCTGAAATCGGGTACTACCAGAACGTCCATCGAGGATCGTTCTTTTCCTCTGAGTCGTTCTTTTTCCCCTTTTCCCCTTCTGCATCCGTTCCGCCCCCATGATGACTTGCCCCCGGCCCAACTCACCCCTGCAGAAATTTAACAAATATTTTTGAATCCTTAAATTTTAAAGCATTTCTTTACCTAATCCCACCTCTGTAAAACTTCCCGGGGGTGGGAAAGGCGGGTACAAGCCATAATTGAGGCCTATTTCCCAAGGGGTTTGGAGGGGGGGGGAAGGACTAACCCCCTGGAGAAAATGCCAGTAGGGGCTGCTCCCCTAAAAATTATATTACCAGTGGTGGCAAATGGCAGGGCCCCAGGTAATTAGATGGGCCCTTTTTTGGTAGGTAGCCCCCCGCCGGAAATTTTGGTGGGCCACCCCAGGTAGGTTGGGGGGTCCCAGCCATGAGCCCCTTTGTTTGTAGGGGGTCAGGGCCCTTCTTTAGGGTTAGGGGGGTCGGGCCCTCCTTTAGGGGTTTTGGTAAGTCAGGGCCCTCCTTTAGAGGTTGGGTAGAGTCGGCCCCTCCTTTAGGGGTAGGTAGAGTCGGGGCCCTCCTTTTTGGGTTGGTAGAGTCAGGGCCCTCCTTTAAAGGGTTTGGGTAAGTGGGGGCCCTCCTTTAGGTTAGGTAAGTCAGGGCCCCCTTTAGAGGGTTAGGTAGAGTCAGGGCCCCCTTTTTTGGGTTTTGGTAAGTCGGGGCCCCCTTTGGATTAGGCCCCGGGCCCCCCCCTTTAGTTTAGGCAGCGCCAGGGACCCCCCTTTAAATGGGCAGCCCCCCCCGGGGACCCCCTTTAGTGATAGGCAGTCGGGGGGCCCCCTTTAGGAAAGGCAGCCCCGGGGGACCCCCTTTAGGATAGGCAGCCAGGGACCCCCTTTAGTGTGGCATCGGACCCCCTTTAGTGATAGGCAGCCCCGGGGACCCCCTTTAGGATAGGCATGCCAGGGCCCCCCCTTTAGTGATGGGCAGTCGGACCCCCCTTTAGTAAAGCGCCCCCGGGGACCCCCTTTAGAGTAGGCAGTCAGGACCCCCCTTTAGTGTGGGCATCAGGACCCCTTTAGTGTTAGGCGTCAGGACCCCTTTATGTAGGCATGCCAGGACCCCCTTTAGTGATAAGTAAAGGCCCCCTTTTTAGTGTAGGGTCACAACCCCCTTTAGTGATAGCGCCCCAGGGACCCCCTTTAGTGATAGGCATCAGGGCCCCCTTTAGTGATGGCGCGCCGGGCCCCCCTTTAGTGATAGGCAGTCACACCCCCTTTAGAATGGGCATTCACAACCCCCTTTTAAGTAGGCAGTCCCAAGGGACCCCCCTTTAGGAAGGCAGTCCCGGGACCCCCCTTTAGTGTAGAGTCACGCCCCCCTTTTTGTGTGGGCAGCCCAGGGCCCCCCTTTTGTGATAGGCAGCCCCAGGGCCCCCCTTTAGTGTAGAAAGGGCCCCCCCTTTATGGGGCAGTCAGGGCCCCCTTTTGTGATAGGCAGCGCCGGCCCCCCCTTTTAGTAAAAATTTCAGAAGGGGCCCCCTTTAGTGATAACGCGCCGGGGACCCCCTTTTTGTGATGGGAAAGTAGGGCCCCCCTTTAGTGATGGGCAAAGCCAGGGCCCCCTTTTAGTGTAGGCAGCCAGGACCCCCTTTAGTGATAGGCATCGGACCCCCTTTAGTGTAACAGTGCCAGGCCCCCTTTAGAATGGCTGCCCAGGGACCCCCCTTTTAGAATGCAGTGTCAGGGGCCCCCTTTTGAAAGGCATCAGGGCCCCCTTTGTGAAGGCAGTGGGCCCCCTTTATGATGGGATTCGGGGCCCCCCCTTTAGTGTAGGCAGCGCCAGGGACCCCCTTTAGTGATAGGCGCGCCAGGGAACCCCTTTAGTGTAGCAGCTCGGGGGCCCCCCTTTAGAGATGGCAGCGCCGGGACCCCCTTTAGTTGGGGCAGGCCAGGGACCCCCTTTGTGATAGGCAGTCAGGACCCCCTTTAGGTAAGCATCCCGGGGCCCCCTTTAAGATGGCGTCCAGGCCCCCCTTTAGTGATAGGCATCAGGGCCCCCTTTATGATGGCAGTGCCGGGGACCCCCCTTTAGTATAGGCATCGGGGCCCCCCTTTAGTGATAGGCACACGCCCCCTTTTAGTGATAGGCGCGCCAGGCCCCCCTTTTTTTTTTAGTGAAAGCAGTGCCAGGGACCCCCTTTAGTGATGGGAGTCAGGGCCCCCTTTAGGTAGGCTCACGAACCCCCTTTTTGTTTTTGGCGCGCCAGGGACCCCCTTTAGAGAAGGCATCCCCGGGACCCCCTTTGGGGTTTTTTGGCAAGTGCGGGGCCCCTTTTTAAAGTGATAGGCCGCGCCAGGGCCCCCCTTTTAGTGATAGGCGCGCCAGGGGAACCCCCTTTATGAAGGCAGTCAGGACCCCCTTTAGGATAGGCAGCCCCGGGGACCCCCCTTTAAGATAGGAAGGGGGCCCCCCTTTATGAATCAGTCGGGGGCCCCCTTTAGTGTAGGCGTCAGGGCCCCCTTTAGGAAGGGCAACCCGGGGACCCCTTTAGTGATGGGCAGCGCCGGGGCCCCCTTTTTGTTTCAGCGCCAGGGACCCCCTTTAGTGATGGCAGCAAAAGGGACCCCATTTAGGTAGGCAGTGCCGGGGCCCCCCTTTATGTAGCATCGGACCCCCTTTAGTGAAAGCAGCGCCGGGCCCCCCTTTTTTAAGTAGGCAGCCGGACCCCCCTTTAGTGTAGGCAGGCCGGGACCCCCTTTGGGAAGGATTCAGGCCCCCTTTATGATAGGCAGCGCCAGGGACCCCCTTTAGTGATAGGAAAAAGGCGGGGGGACCCCTTTTAGTTATAGGCAGCGCCGGGGGCCCCCCTTTTTAGTGACGGGGCCGTCGGGGCCCCCTTAGTGACGGGCACCCGGGGCCCCCCTTTTTTGGATGGGCAGAGTGCCCCTAATTTAAAAAAAACCAAAACAACACTTACCTGACCCTGGTCCTGCCGTCCGGCGCGGCCGGCTCCTGCCGCCCCCTAGGCGGGGGGGGGGAAGTGACGTCCCGCGCCGCCTCGCACAGGGGGGGTGGGGCGCCGGAGGCTGAAGGCCTAATGATTCGCTGCCGGGCAATCAGGGGGAGGCACCTAGCGGCGCTGCGCTCCGCTGACCCGCGCAGCCCGGGAGTCGGGACTTTAGTCCCCGCCCCCGGGGCCGGTCTCTGGGCGCTCGGACGCGGCCCGGGGCGTGCAAGACGGTGCTGGCTGGCCCCGGGGGGGAGCCGGACCCCTGGGGGCCCCCCCCGCAACTGGGGGCCCACACTGTGGGGCCCGGGGACCCTGGTTCGGCGGCAGCCCCCGGGGCCCCGCTCGCCTGAGGAATAAGGGGGCCCCTTGCCGCGGGCCCCTCTTCCACCCCCCCATACGGATAGGTTTTTCCCCCGTAAAGGCGGGCCCTGGGTTTTCAGGCTTTGGAAGCTGAAGGGTGTGGGATGGGCCTGTCATCATAGAGGGCCGGCCGTGGCCCCAACTGTTTATTTAAAAAGGGGGAAAAGGTCCACAGCTTCAACAAATTTTCCTCAAACAAGGGAAAAACAACAGACAATTAGAGCAAATATTACAACACAATCAAATATGCAATACCTATCGGGCAAGCATTCCCCGCCAACCCTTTTTCCTGAAATAAAACCCCTTTTCCCAGGGGGTATCTATCCTGATTCGCTTTAATCTTCTGAAGACCTCTGCTTTTAAGGCCAATGACCTTCCCCATTCGGGCCCCGTATTTTGGGGGTAAAAGTACAGCAATTTTCCGACCATTTTGCACACTCCTTTCCTTTCTCAGCCAACACCATGTCCAGGGCCTTTCTGTTCTGCCAAGCCCCCCCCCCCCCCTTGGGTTCCTATAGATCGTATAACATGGGGGGCAAAGCTGCCCTTTGGGGGGCTTTTCTTCTCCTCCTGGCTCCCTGTGTCACTATCTTTTGACCCCCCACCAATAAATTTTGGGCTCCCAGGACAATATGCCCCCCATCTCTCCGGGGTCTTCAATAGCTATCGTTAGGGGCATGCTTTTCCCGGGGGTTCCGTTCTCGCAGGGTTTTTCCAGTCTTTGTCAAATTTTTCTTTAAGTGGGGTTTCCCTGTTTGTTTTCCTCTTTAACTCAGCTCTGCCCCTCCCCCGGGGGGTGGAGCGATCGCGTGCGAAGTGTGAACCATTGGGCTTTCCTCCACTGACAGGTTGTGGTGGGCGCGGCTTGGTGGCCCCCCCCAAACCTCGGGTCTAGGGGTTTTTTTCACACAAACTTTTTTCGTGACCCAGTCTCCGGTGTAGCTTTTAAACAGCAATGTCTGAGTCCCGGATCTGGAAATTGGAAAACCTAAAAATACATTTGTAACGACTTTTTTCCACTGCGTCACAAAGAGGCATAGCACGTTTTGTACTACAACTGCTGAGGAAATATGCACCAACCTTGGCCTGCCTACAGATTCATGGGAAAGAGACTAAAGTTTTCCCTGGGGGGTTGCCGGGCTCAACCAGTATGGGGGGCTGTTGGCAGGGGGATGAGGTTTTTCCCGCCCTTTAAACTCCCTCTTTGAATCCCGCCTGCCCCTTTCACTACAGTGGGTTTAGCGCCCATGGCAAGCAGGGGCGCCCCCTCTCCATATAGCCTGCTTCTTCGTTTTTCTTGGTTCCCCTTTTTTTTTCCAGCTTTTCCCTTTTTTTCCGTGGAGCTTGTTCCCGTATTGGCCGCAGTCTCCTTGAGGTTGGGGCAAGGTTTCCCCCTGCACCACTGACGCTACTTTCTTCCCCTTTCTACCCCCTGTGGCCTGTTTTGGCTGCTGGGCAGCCCCGGGTTTCCTCTTCTGTATTCAGCTTCCATTGCCTTGATTTTCGTATACCACTGTCCGTGGCAGCGCAGTGCATCCACAGGAACTGAAAACTTTCCAGTTTCACTGGGGTTCCCCGTAGCTGTAGAAATCCTCGGCTTTCCAAATAGGGCCAAAGTCATGGGGGGATCCCGAAAGCGTATCTTGGTCCTATATATGTTGGCCGTTTTCCCCTCCCAAAAAGTCATCGCCGTTTTTTTGGGCTGACTTATGCAATGGGGGGAAAAATTTTTTTCCAAAACTGGTGGATGTGGTCACGGGATATCCCCCGGGGAAATCGTCCGCACTTCTGGAAATTGATCCATCCACAAAAAAACCCTAACCGGGGGTTTAAAAAAAAAGTCAACTCTTTATGATTTTTTTAAGCAATCATGGGGTCTCTTCATGTGCACCGATTCTTTCCCTTTCTCTTCATTTTTCATTCCCCCCTTGAGGGGAAAGGAAATAAGGGGGTGGTGTAGAACACAAAAGCGCGAAGATTGACTTTATCCGGCAGAGGAAAAAACACTGAAGCCTGAGACCTGGCACGAAGAAGTCGTGGTTTTAGAATGGCGGAGATGTACTTTGGGCCGAAAAATGAGGGAGTGTCCAAAATGTAAACCCGCTTATCCGCACATTGGGGGGAACTAAAACTGTAAACGAAGGTCCCCCCTTGCGCTGGGGCCCTTGAAGTAGCTCCAACTGGTCTGTTTCGGCCTGCATGGGCCAGTGCTAGAACTCCCAGGGCATGTCCTTCCCTTTCCGATACAAAGAGCTTGAAGGTCTTCTGGTAGGCCGGAATGCCTAGTGCAGGGGCACTGGCAATAGCTTTCTTCAGCTTTTGGAAGGACTCTAAGCATCTTCATCAAGGTGGAAGGGAGTTGTCTTCACTTCCTCATACCAGAATTTACACGAGAGTGTATATCCCTGTCCTATGGATGCTGGGCTTCAGGAATAGGACAGGCATCAGCAGCAGGGTCCGAGTATCTAGCTTGTGGTGTCCTCCTCTTCTTGTTTTGCGGGGGACCAGTGTCCTGCTCTGTTGCAGTTCAAGTAAGTAAGCGGTGGTCTTGGCTTGTAGGCTCCAGGGTCCTCATGTGCGTTGGCCACCATCACAGGAGCAGACCTGGTTTTCACAGGTCCTGCAGACAGATTGTGTCTCAAACCTTTTGCCACTAAGGAGCACCGAAATCTTCTTGGTAGAGACTTGTACTCAGGCCGAACCATCTTCAGCTGCTTCTTGATGGGTCCAGCAGCCATCCCACAAAGGCACTGGTCACATCCGAGCATAGTGGCCTCTCAAAGGAAGAAAATCCTAAATCAGAGAACATCTGAGTTAACCGTGCAATGAAATTCTCCGCTGTTTCCCCTTTATCCTGAGTGAATCAGTCAGTGTCATTGCCTGGTCTAGAAAGTCTGTCTTTATCCCATTGTTTCCAGCTGTTCACTAAAATTCCACTCCTGACTCAAGCAGTGACCTCATTCATCACTGGCGGCTTGAAGATGGATTTGGCCATAATAAGGCAGTAATGACTCCCCTGCTTTAACTTCCGACCGTCAAAGACCATAAAATCTTTCCAAGGCCTGTGTTAGTTCTTGCAGCCTTGGACTATCTACCTGTAATAGGCATAGTTTTTTCTCAGGGTCCGGCAATTCACCAATAACGACAGACCGCTTGACTTGTGGGAAATGTAACATAATATGTTCGGCCTTGCACCCCACTCCCCTTGCAGTGAGGCCTGTGAGATCAGGGGGTCTGCCATAGTCAATTCCTGAGGCCCTCTCCACTGGTCAGCTACTACTCCTCCAGTTGTCCTTCCCCAGGGTGTGCTGTGCGTGGGCCAGCTGGTGTGCCCCCCGCAGCAGCAAGCCTGACTATTTCTCTGGCTTGCCATATGAGCTCATCCCTCGTTCTTTACCTCCTCCCTTGTCCATCCTTGTGCTGTTGGAGCTGATCCCACAGTATCTTCTGTTTCCTCTTCTCCCAGAACCATAAGGTTCTCCACGGTAGGGCTGGAGCTGGTCTGTCGCCATATATCCACCAGTAACTGCATCCATAATTGGAAATACAGTTGCTATGTGCCACCATCTTGGTCATGGAAGTGGGTGACCCCGGAAGGGGCGGGCATTACCCCAGAAGGAAAGGATGGACATCCTAAATGGAACAGTTAGGCGGGGGCTGGAGTAAGGAAGTGACATGGAAGGGGCGGGCAGTGGCACAAAGGTTCAGGTAGTCTGGTGTACTGGACAGGCTGGCGCAGAAGGGGTGGTTACAGGGGGCAGGGTGCTTGTGTCGAAGTGGGTTGTTTCTGGGGCGTGGTTCCCTATTGTTACAGCAGTTCTGTCTACACCCCTGACTTTGCTCTCCACTCCCAAGACAAGTCCCTCTGCCATTACAGGGCGTTGGCACAGTATTCACCATTGTCTGGCATGCATCAATAGGCTTATGACACACAATAACAATGCCTTTCTTTGTTATCTGTTCCCTCTGTCCATCCTTCTTCATAAATGCTTACTGCAGTATAAAACCATGATTCAGCTGCTTGAAGAAACCTAATCCTTTCAATCTACCTAGTTTCTCTACAATACATCTTCTCCACATTTCAGGCCGAAGCCTGCCAGACGGCGCCAACTCAGCAACTTTCATCAAATCCTTCATTCTACGTGTTTCACTTATACCTTGTCTTTCTAAAACTAGCCTTTCAGCTGCCTTCGCCCTCACTGAAATCTTGAGACCTGTTTGCCCCATCACTGCACATTTCTGTTTTCTTATCACACAATGAGACACAAGATCTAACGTTCTTATTTTCCCTCTAAAACCAGCAGATGGCGCTGTTCACCAACCTAAACTCCCATACCAAAACTTCTTTGTTTCTACAATCCTTTGTTTACATTTGCAGGACACACAAGACAGAATGTCGAATGTTATAGAAACCAATTTCAGGCAGCTTTCCTCTACACCAAGGAAAAGCTTGAATTCATGATTCCACCATCAAATGAATTCTCAATTTAATCATAAGATGCTTATTTTTTTATTTTTTTTTCCCAAGCCAGCTGACCAGTCTCTCACTCCATCGCGAAGAGACTCAGCACACCCTGTTATCTACCAGGGGAGATATCTCATAGATCACGAGCTGGCCTCTCGGCTTTCTACTCTGCTCCTCAATGCCTTAACACCTGCTTCAAGCTCTGCTTTCAATCTTTTCAAAACATTCACTGACACATAAAACAGAAATACCCCACAGGAGTTTTAATTTGACAAGGGTCCATAGGTTCAATAGCATGGTCCGACTTGTTTGCCTTCCAGCGTGACCGTAACAATTAACCGATGAACATACTACAGCACCACTAGACAAACAATCTGCTCTGGATAACAAAGTAAAAACTCTACTTAACCCCACGAACAGATGTTCAAAGAGTGAAGGCGCCTTATCTCTCACCAGAGTCTGCCAGTAGAAGCTGCACCAGTTCAGTTTTCGGTTAATAAATTAGATCCAAACCCATGCCCCACGTTGGGCGCCATCTGAAATGGAAAGTAGCCTCAAAGGGGCTATTCTGTCCTTGTGCAGATCCAAATTAGCTTAAAAATAACACAGGGTTGCACCGAGAAAACAAATCACTCACGATACCCCTGCTGCTGTGAAATGCTTCTGTTTTAATCACAAAATGGTGGCTTTTTTTATACCTTTGCAAATTAAAGATAAGTAGCATCACATGTAACCTGCTGTGAGAGGTCTATTGGCATGTCCTTATATCCAGACCCCTCCTCACAGCTCAGGAATTGTTTTTGGACAAGGGTTAAACTTCTGAATAGGTGCCATCTTGGATTACATGACGATCTCTACAAACTACTACAGTCGCCATTTTGTTTAACACATAATTGACAAAAAAGGAATACCTACAGCTTTTACATGCTGTATTTATATAGGTATGAGCCTATTATATATATATATATATATATATATGTATATGTGATGATATACTAATACATTAAAATAAGACACAAAGGAACACACAATATATAACCTTTGTTTTCCCATCCACTACAACAGCGGGAAAAAAAAAAAAAAGGTTAAACCCTTTTTTTTTCCCGCAAATGGATGTATCCATACGCCCTGGCGATCGTGCGGGCGAGCGCGCATGATCGCGACATGGGACCACGTTGATTAAACGCTCATTACCGCAACCTTGTCATGGTTTGCGATAATGGAAGCCGCAGGCAGGAGGAGGCCTGCTCCCATCGGCTGCCACACTACAGTGCGGCAGAGATCTTCTGCCTGATGGTCCCGGGAAGTGAAAGCCACTTCCCGGGGTCCATCTGTGACTCACCATGCCCGCAATGGCATTGTGGGCATGGTGAAAGGCAGTTGGTCTTGGCGACCAAAACTCCGTAGTAATACTGTGTACGGGGCCTGCCTTCTAATAGCAATCTAAATGTTTTGCTGTTAGAAAAAAATTTAAAAAAAATTTGAAAAAAAGTAAAAAAAAAAAATGTTAAGTGAAAAAAAAGAAAAACACAAACAAAAAAAATTTAAAAAAAAAAACACGTACACCGCCCTTTTCCCCCTTTACAAACCCCCAATCGCCCCAAAAAAAGTTTAAAAAATAAATAAAAGTACCCATATTTGGTATTGACGCGTGCGAAAAAAACCTCCCCCTATAAATATGTCCATTAATTAACCCCCGGTTTAAACACTGAAAAAAAAATAAAAAAAAAAACGGGAACAGAATTGGTTTTTTTTTTTAAACCCGCAGCACAAAATTTGGAAAAAAAACCCGATAAAAAAACCCCATATAAACTCCAAAATGTCCCAAATTTAAAAAACTTCAGTTCAGCCCCACAAAAAAAAAAAATTTCCCTTATACAGCTTTTGTATACAAAAAAAATAAAAAGTTTTTGGTTTCTCGAAGATAGCGGGGCAAAAAATTTTTTGTTTTAAAAATTTTAAAACATTTTTTTTTTTTAATTGCTTCAAAATAAAAAAAACAAATTTTAAATTTGGTTTCCCCCTAATCGTTCAACCCGAAGTAAATTTTAATTTTGTCACGGATACTGGGGCGATGAGCGCTGTTAAAAATAAAAATAAAAAACACTACTAGGATTGCAGTATTTTCTTCACCCTTCCTTCCAAAAAACGGATTTAAAATTGATCAAAAAGTTTTGTCCCCCAAAAAATGATACCAATAAAAACGTCAACTCATCCCACACAAAACAAGCCCCTACACAGCTCCGTACACTGAAAAATAAAAAAGTTATGGCTCTCAGAATAGGACAACATAAAAACGCAATTTCTTATAGACCTATTTCTATTGTGTAAAATGAATAAAACATAAAAAAACTACATAAAATTTATATCATTGCAATTGTACCGACCCCCACAGTAAAGTTTTCCTGTCATTTATCCTGTACGGCAAACACTATAAAAATGAAGCCCAAAAAACAATGGCGGAACTGCGTTTTTTCCCCCCATTTTCATAGCCCAATACTAAAAAATACTATGGAACATCTGTGCGCCCAAAATGCACAGTACACCCTTAGATGAGATCCCCGAGATGTGTTGAATCCAAAATGGGGCGACTTCTGTAAGGTTTCACCTGTTCTGGTACTTTGGGGGCTTTGCAAAGGCGACCTGGCCCCCACCAAAATCTGCGTTCCAAAAGCCAAATAGCGCTCCCTCCCTTGTACGCCCTGCCGTGCGCCCAAACAGCAGTTTACACCCGCATGTAGGGTATTGCCGAACTTGGAAGAAATTGCTTAACAAAATTTGGGATGCTTCTTTTTACAGGATTCCTTGTAAAAATTCAACATTTTCAGCTAAAATTGCAGATTGTTGGAAAAAAAAATTTTCATTTTCCCAGCCTAACGCTAAAAAATTTTGTGAAACACCTGTGGGGGTCAAGATACTCACTACACCCCTGGATATATTCCTTAAAGGGTGTAGTTTCCAATATAGGGTCTTTTTAGGGGAGTTTATTAAGTTTTAGCACCTTAGGGTGTCCACAAACATGAAATGGCGCCTAAATAAAATTGTAATGAAAATGAGACCCCAGAGTCCGATAGGTGCTCCTCTTATTCTGTGGCTTGTGGTTGAGCCAAATAGCGCACTAGGGCCACATATGGAATATCTCTGAAAAGAGCAGAATCTGGGGAATCAATATTAAGTTGCATTTCCTTAATCACATCTACCAAGTTCTTGTGAATAATGGCTGAAAATTGAAAATCTGCAAAAAAAAAGTGAAATTTTAAATTTCACCTCCACTTTGCTTTAATTCCTGTGAAACACCTAATGGGCAAATAAACTTCATAAATGCTGTTTTGAATACTTTAACGGGTGTAGTTTCTTAGATGAGGTCATTTATGGGGGTATCTAACATACAGGCCAATCAAAATCACGTTAGAACTGGACTGGTCCCTAAAAAATGTATATTGCAAATGTTCTTGAAAATGTGAAAATTACTACTAAATTTCTCAGCCCCCTAATATCGTAAATAAAAAAAGACATTTAAAAAAAGATACCAACCTACAGTAGACATATGGTAGATGCTAGTTATAAGCTATTTTGATTGGATTAACTATCTGTCTTCCATGCAGAAATTTTTGAAGTTTGAAAATGGTAAAATTTTCTAATTTTTCACAATACTTTGATATTTTTCACAAATAAACAAGGACTTTTTGAAACTAAATTTCTTACTATCTTAAAGCACAATGTGTCACGAGAAAACAATCTCTGAATCACATGGATAGGTTAAAGTGTCAAAAAGTTATTCTCACATAAAGTGTCACATGTCAGATTTTAAAAAAGGGCTCTGTCATAGAGGCCAAAACTGGCTGCGGCGGTAAGGGGTTAAATGGTAATCAGCAGGGACTGGAGTTGGCTCTGATCCTTGCTGTTAGGGCTTGTTCACACGGAGTATACACTCCATGTTACAAGCGCTTTTAGGAACCGTCTTGGGGTCCGCACTGTTGGTCCCCAAGACGGATCTAAACAATTAGCAGTGAGTTTATCACTGCTGTCTATGCTGAACACGGAGCGGCGTTCAGATGAGGAATCGCCGCTGCATGTTTCAAAAGCGCAGCTGAGCTCCGTCTTGAAAAGAATTGCATGTCAAAACCACATCAAAACCTCGCCTGAAACACGCTTCTTCAGAAGAGGTTTTTGATGAGGCTTTGATCAGGTTTTGTATCCGGTTTTCGACGACGTTTTCATCCATACAAATGAATAGCCAGGACAAAAACCCGCGCTGAAAATGCGCCAAAACTGCGCTAAAAACCGCACCAAAAACCCATGCCTAAATAATGCCTACAACGTGCTTCAAGAATTGACATGACACTTTTTCATTGCTTCCAAAGAAGTATGTAAAAACCTCGTCATGTGTGAACTACAACGAGGTTTTACATAGGAATCAATTAAATGAACTGGGGGCGTTTTGGAAGCGTTTTGGATGAGGTTTTGGGCGAGGAAACGCTCTGAAAACCTTGTCCAAAAACGCAGTGTGAACATGGCCTTACCCTGGTCCCCTAATTACCCAGACTGTAACACAATAGAGTAACTGTGGGACTATCTTGCATGCCATTTTCGCTCTACGTATCCTCCCCTACCACCCTCCATCAGCTGTGGGATGCAATCAGCATAATTACAGATACTTCTCACAACCTGCCAGGACCTTACTGAGTCACTCCCAGCCCATCTAGTTGCTGTCTGTGCTGACATGTTGGTTACTCTGGATATTAATTACTCTGGTCATAGTAATTTGACTCAACTGGGGGGGGGGGGGGGGGGGGGGGGAATAGGAAAGAGATTACAGGGGGAAATTTAAAAGGGTCCATGGACACAGATGGGCTGGGGGGTTAGGAGATAGCGTTTGATAAAAATTAAGGTACACGGGGTACACCAAAGAGACATAATCAATGACAAAGGGGTTTTTATACTTCAAAAGGGAAAACATACAGCAAAGGGTGATGGGGGGTTTGACTTAAGAGCGAAAAAATAAATCAATGACAACGGAGTTGTAGTACTTCAAGAGCAGAAAAATACAGCAATTACGATGGGGGTTAGACTTCAAGGCGAAACATACGCAATGGATGATGGGGGGTTGATTTAAAAGGGGAAACATCCATCAAAAGACAACAGGGGTTGTAGTACTCAAGAGCAAAACATACAGCAAAGGACATGGGGGTTAGATCAAGAGCAGAAAACATACAGCAAAGGGGTGAGGGGGTTAGACTTCAAAAGGAGAAAAAATTCAATGCACAACAGGAGTTGTAACTTCAAGATCAGAAACATACAGCAATGGACGTTGGGGGTTAGACTTCAAGAGCAGAAACATACAGCAATGGACGATGGGGGTTAGACTTCAAGAGCAGAAACATACAGCAATGGACGATGGGGGTTAGACTTCAAGAGCAGAAACATACCTGTGAATGAGAAATAGAGTGGGTCAGTCCAGAGGGAAGGAGTTCCATGGGGCTACATAGTCTGGTATTAATTCACACTTAGATAGGGCCACACTTTGAGCTGGGCCACAGTGTCCCAGGGCCACAGGTGAGAGTCAACTGTGTAGTACATGTTTGAAAATACTATGTTGAAATAGATTGGTTGGTTCTGGGCTCTATAAACTATTTCTAGTATTGGGATTGTGCCAAGGCAAACGTTTATCATCTGTTTTGGAACTCAGTTGGCAGCCCAGTAATCATACAGTGCACTGTTCCAGATTTGCAACTGTCAGGGACTGGTCAGGGGGACACCCCCACAAAGACACAAAAAAAAGTGAGTCCCTGAAAAAGGTCCCAACACGTCCCTGCCTTTTGGGGAACCCAACTTATTAAAAGGTTCACCCCAAGCTGAAGACTAAGAACTACACTAAATAAGTGTAGACACAGGACACAGACAAACGGACACAGAACACAAAAGGAAAGGTCAGATGAGCAAAGTTGGCAACTGTCAGGAGACGTGGTACCAAATCGGGAGACAGAAGAATAAACGTAAGATGAGCCAGGTAGGTAACACCTGGGAGATGTAATACAAATACAGGAGGCAAAAGAAAAGTCAGGATCAAAGCCAAAGGTCAAGTAACAGTAATGACAAGGAGAAATAAGGCTAGCTACAGGCAAACAAAAGACCAGTATAGCAGGCAAAGATGAGTGGCAAAGGAGTCCTTAATAGAGAACCAGGGAAAACAAAAGAGAGATGTTTGGGTTAGAACAACACAAAACAGATTGGAAAACAAAAACAGTCACTCAGCAAAAAAACAGTTAACTAAAAGAGTGCTGGAGGTTTCCCTGACCACGGGCCCGTTGGCCAGGAATTAATTAAGCAAGTAGAAAAGAAAAAACAAGTTCACACTGGTGAAAACAAATGCAAGGCATCAGGTAAGAAACCATGGTTTTCCTCCCAACGGCCGTGGCCGGCGACCAGAGCCCAAAGCTGAGTGTCTGCCGGGCATGATCATGAAAGCAACTGATCACAAAACCTGCAGAGACTATAATTACACTTGAAAGTAAGCTTCATCACACACACTGCCAGGCTACCAGACAGATTCTGATAAAAATCAAATAACAAAGGTTAAAGGAGTTGTCTCCCCACAGGGTTTCAAAGAATGCATGAAGAATTCTTGTCATTCTGGTTCAGGAAATTTGCATAGCTCCATGCTTGTAACAGTACGTTGTGTTTCAGTGTAATTAGATTGATTAGCTTCAAATACCTTTGAAGGACTTCTTATCTGACCCCCAAACAAAGCCTAATTACAGAGCTGTTTATTGAGATAAATCAAGCTTTTTACTGTCTGGAAAGCACAGGACCTGACTGACACTGCTGACTGTGTGTGATCACTCTCTTTATCTCATTGACAAAGCCCGGGGGTTTGTTTAAGGTCGGTTACTGGGGGAAACCTGAAATAGCCAGGGAGGTAATAAATTACTTTATCTTTTTGGAAATAAAGGGGAAAAATAAAATTATTTGGAAAATGTTTTTTTATTTTGTTTTCCCCTACAATTTGAAGCAAATTTTTGTCGAGAAACCCCTTTAAGTCCCACTAGTCTTAAATTTGACAGTTTTTTGGTTAAAAAGGTATCCATTAACCCTTCTGATTTTTCCATTCAAGTCATATTTGCTTAAAATATCCCAAAAATTCAACATAATTGGTTTTAGACACTCTTAAAAAAATTATCTATAGCAAGAAATTTATTTTGTCCTTAAAGGAAATATATCACCAAACAATGTTTTTTAAAAATCGCTTTTAGGTTAAAACATATTTATAAGTTTTTTTGTTTTTTTTTTCCCCTTTCACTATTTAGCTAGATCCTTATACAGCAAATTTTGATAACTGTGTTTTCGTAATTTTTTCCATCTCTGCAGTCCAAGAGCCATGACTATTTTATTTTTCCACTGACATAGCTGTATAGGGGTTTGTGTTTTGTAGGACAATGGGACAAGCTGTATCTTTTTAATGTTACTGGTTATTGTACCATGTACTGAAATATGAGACAACAAAAATGTTTGTGGAGTGGAATGAAAATAAAGGAATTGCACCATTGATTTTTGGCCTTTGTTCTTATGGCGATCACTGCAAAGTATATATTACATAACTTTATTTGACTGGTCAGTCTGATTCCTGTGCTACCAAATGTATAGAGTTTCCTTTATGGTTTACTACTTCTATAAAAAAGATTCCTTTACAGTGCCATATTCTGTACAAACAGCTGTTTTATTTTTCTGTTAAGTGAGATGTGTGATGGCTTAAACTAAGGGTTTCGAGAAAAGATGGCTTCAGATTGACCTAATAAAAATATGTATAAATATATAAAAGATTAATATCTTCCAAGATCTATTTATACCCAGGACGGTATTCATAACAAGGGGGCAACCTTTATGACTAGTGGAAAGAAGGTTTCTACATAGAAAGGATTCTTTACTGTAAGAGCAGTGAGACTGTGGAACACTCTGCCAGAGGAACCTGTCATGGTGAATTCACTAACGGAGTTCAAAAAGGGTCTGGATGCATTTCTAGTGTGTAATTATATAACAAGTTATAGTGACCAGGATTCTGGAGAAGGGTCGTTGATCCAAAGATTTATTCTGATTGGCAGATTGGAGCCGGGAAGGATTTTTTTTCTACCTCATGGGGGGTTTTGCCTTCCTTTGGATCAACTCTATAGGACAATAGACTGAACTGAATGAAAGTCTGTCTTTTTTCAGCCTTACAAACTATGCAACTTATATTTTGCAGGCCATACTGTAGCTTTATTGGTACCATTTTGCGAAACATACAACTTTTTAAAGCAAAATCCACAGTTTTGGTATTGGGTATTTTTTAGTAATTTATTTTTTATGGCCTTCACTTTGCAGGATAAATAACATGCTCCTTATATAGTTTGAACTTTGATGGAGGTGGCCTATACCAATTATGTTTAATTTTTATTGTTTGTTTTACTTTATGATAAATATAAAAGGTTTTTATTACTTTTTTATTTTTAAGAACTTTTTTCACCTTTACTTTCTGTAGAAAATTTTAATGTACATTTGATTGTACAACATACTGCAATATTTATTTATTGTAGTACATTGTCAAATTACCGCTACTCGTATTATGTCTTATATTAAAGGCAAAAAATAGTACAATCACAGTCAGTGGAATATGCAGCTGCTTGATCCTGGAGATGTCAATAGGTGCAGTGGATAAGACCCAAGGCTGGATCCTGGGTGAAATAGTAAGGCAAACAATGTCCATAAGGAACAAATATCAGCACATTAAAATCCAATGTTTGTTTCATAAAAAGATTAAAATAAGTAATATGTATTACATAAAACAAAAATAGTCATTACTCATAGCCTATGTCTACACAAAATTCTCTTTAAATCGAAACACATAAACAGTACAATTTTTGTTTTATGTAATACGTATCACTTATTTTAACCTTTTTTGGAATAAAGATTGGATTCTGAGGTGCTGACAGTACATGTGATGATCCCAGGCCCCACAAGAGGACAGAGGATCCTACTGCCTACCACGGATCCATGCCAGAGGGACCCGTGCTGAGGTCCAGGGCTGCCATCAGTCATCTATTAACCGTTTCAGGGCCCCATGCAGCCAAATCAAATGGGGCCCCACCCATTACTAGTTCTTATTTTTTAACATATCAATGGCCCCTTTTTGATTAGGGCCCCTGACAGGAGTACTGCCCATACTGCCCTATTGGCACCCCTGCTGAGGCCTCCATGGATAATGTATGGTCCCCATAGTCAAATCTTTGTGATCATTGATGATGAACTTTATAACAGAATGTTGGATTTTTTTTACATTATAATAAAAAATCTTGAAGTCTGATATGGACATGCCTTCCTAGGTATCTGGTGTATGCATTAGACAACATATCTGTTTCTAATCTGCTACCATTACAGAATACAAATGTATAATGGAAATAAATTATTCAGTAGAGCCCTGGAAAATGTGTTGGACGGTTACACAAGCATGTACGTTTTGTTATAAAATCTACATACTCATCAATCAACGTACAAAGTGGAAAATGATCAAATCTGTAAATGTTGTCCATTCTGCAAAGGAAAAATAGACAACAATGGGGTCTCTAGAGGTAACAACAGATATTTCCTTCCTGATTCCTGCGTGCTTCATACAACCTGATGAGTATAACCATTGAAATTGTCGTACTAATACAGTATCAAGAGAAATAAGTAATATTAGTGAATTAAGTTCTTTTCTTTATGACTAATTCAAAACATTTTATTAATCCATTTACTGCTGTGCTCCTTCCTGGAGTTAGTCCTCTGTGAAATTGCCCCTTACTCATTAGAGCGGCAGAAGGTATGTTTTACTGCAATGGAGTCAAACTGGAGATGGGCAGTGTCACCCCAGGCCTTTCTTATATAGACCTTCATTCTATTCTGTCACTTTTTTAAAAATAATATTAATCGGAAGATCTGTTATCCTTACATTATAGACCTTTGTCATATACCCTCCACCTAACAGTGAATATTATACTGTTGACTGTGTTTGTGTACATATCCATTGACCTGGTCCTGGCTGGGTGGACCTTTGATGATTATGCTGGGTTGACCACCATTGGTATATACTCTCAAAGCAAAATATGTTGGCACTTCAAGTTTTACGCAGTCTAGCAAAGGGCAAGTGCAATCAAGGTCAGCGTTGTATCGTTAATGAAACATGCACCTAACCTCGGATGAAACCCTTCTCTGACTGCAGGGGGCAGCATCTTTGCATAGATTTATTGCAAAGCTCAACTCTGACTGAAGCTAGGGAGACATGTATGGAACTAGGTGCATCGAAGTTCATTTTCTCATCAATTTTTCAGTGTATAATGCACCTGAATGTATGAAAGTGGTTTTTGTGTGATCATAACTGGTGTGTAACGTTCATTTCACCTCACTTGTGTGTTTGGCTCATTATGGAACTTAGGCGCATTAGTAATACGCCTAACATGTATAAAGGATGGAAATAAAAGAAAAGTCATTAGAATAGCATGTCAGTGAATAGAAACTATGGTACTGATCTTGCTTGGTGGACCACAGGTCCCAGCAAGACCTGTGCTGTGCTGGCTCTTGCCTTATGTAGAATAAAGGGTGACAGCAGCAATAATACATTTCAAATTTAATGTAGTAAAAATTAAAAATTGTAAAATCTGAACAACATCATCAGTGGGTTATTTAATGTAAAACTAGTTTTAGATTCCAATAAATTTAAATGCATAAATATAAGAGATTTTTTTTTATATTTTTTGAATATTATATATTTTTATATTAATTTCATATGATAACATTTTTTATTAAATTTAAATAATTTAATTTTATATAATTTGATAATTGTCATAAATTACTTTTTATTATTGCACTGGTGTAAGTTGAGAAATATTGGACAATTTTTTCCCTAACAGCAAGTCCAGCTCCACTTTGACTCCTCAGGCTCAGGCAGACCACATTGAGATAGTTCTGCCTATCTGAGCAGTAATGCGCCAAGTGTTGCCGAACCACATTCATATATGTGTCTAATATTACGAGTGCGGTGTGACACGACCCCAGAACGCCCCCTCATGTTAGGCGCATTCGAAAGTGTCAAGTCTTATGAACACTGCGCTTAACACATTCATTATGAAAAAACTTTGAGACTCTCGGTTCACATATTTTGATCAAAAGATGTTTAAGCTGCCCACGACTTTCAACGTGATCTCAAAATCGGGCAGTCCTATCCTATCTTTACCTCTCAATCGAGCCAATCAGGCCTCTTGCTGGGTCAACCGACCTCCATTATTCAGAGAGAAAAAATAAAAAACACCCCAAACCGGCAAAGCTGCCCTTCTTATGACAGCCTGTGAGAGTGGGCGGGGACAGAAACCCAAAATGGAAGCACCCCTTCCTTCCCATATAGGTTAAAATCAATGTACACCAAGTATAACGTAGGTTTCTGCACACAAAAACATTTCTGAAAAAACATATGCAAACCTGGGTGCCACTGGCAGGGCTGCGGCACACATGTAATTATACATGTACGCACACAGACCGCCGCCAGCGGCACATTTCTGCAAAAAAGGGCAATACACTGCGTGGAAATCCCTAAAGAAGCATTTATGCTATCTATCATACATGAAAAAACTTTGAGACTCTCGGTTCACATATTTTGATCAAAGATGTTTAAGCTGCCCCGACTTTCAACGTGATTCAAAATCGGGCAGTCCTATCTATCTTTACCTCTCAATCGAGCCAATCAGGCCTCTCGCTGGGTCAACCGACCTCCATTATTCAGAGAGAAAAAATAAAAAACACCCAACCTGCAAAGCTGCCCTTCTTATGACAGCCTGTGAGAGTGGGCGGGGACAGAAAACCAAAATGGAGGTACCCCTTCCTTCCCATATAGGTTTAAAATCAATGTACACCAAGTTATAACGTAGGTTTCTGCACACAAAAACATTTCTGAAAAAACGTATGCAAACCTGGGTGCACTGGCAGGGCTGCGGCACACATGTAATTATACATGTACACACACAGACCGCCGCCAGCGGCACATTTCTGCAAAAAGGGCAATACACTAACGTGGAAATCCCTAAAGAGAGAGGCCTGATTGGCTCGATTGAGAGTAAAAAAAGAAAAGTAGGATAGGAATGCCCGATTTGAGGCATCACGTTAGTGTAAAGTCGATGGGCTGCTTTAAACATCTTGTGATCAAAAAAGTGAACCGAGAAATCTCAAAGTTTTGTTCATGTATTGATAGATAGCATAAATTGCTTCTTTAGGGATTTCCAACTTAGTGTATTGCCCTTTTAACACAAATCATTAGGCACATTTAGACATTGTAGGTTGATGACTCACTTTGGCGCATTTGACGCCAGAAAAGGGTGAAAAACCCGATCATACATGTCTCTCCTAGTGTTGTAAGTGGTCCACAAATGCAAGCAGTCAGTCAAAGGAAGGGGACAGAATAAGCATGCAACCTAATTCTTGTGGGCACTGTAGTTAACGTTTAGGTGTCATGACTTTTATTCTCCCTTTGATGAGAACAGACAACATTTCAAATTTTCAAAGTCAATATATTTTACATATACCCAGTGAAAAGGAGTGATCTGCTTTTCAGATGATTGCTACCTCTTCTAATATTATTGTGACAATGGTAAGTGATGGAGTCCATCAGAAGGATGTCAGGAAGCAGCTGGATCTGTTGTCTTTGGTTCCATTACACTTCTTATTGCAATTTCAGTACTCTGTGAATATAATTTACCACATATACTACATGTGAAGAACCAAAATTTAGCAGGGCTTTTTTTCACTCTTAGGGCCCGTTTACATGGCAATGGACAAATACCGGTCGGTTTATCCGCGATGATTATCCTTCATTTACTTGTAGGGACAAGTAAATTAAGACTTTTACTAAATATTGAAATTGCCCTGGTCAGAATATGAGAGATTTTATCTTCTCTGAGTGCACACAAGTGTCTCTAGATAACGGTCTCCTTTTCTGATTAGGAGAACAGGGAGTGACATCACCATGGTCTGAAGGAGCAAATACTCTAACAGGATTAGCTTTTGTTTACAGATAAGCAATTGCTTAAATCTCTAGCTTCATACGGTTCTAGTGCACCCCGCCTCCCGCACGCCCCCCGATCCGAGGCACATTACAAAGTGCCGCTTGCGCTCTGTAATACGCCCAGGGATGGCGTGCAGGAGGGATTTCAGCGCTGGGGGCTGCGCTGGATATCGGGCTGAAATGACGCCAGAAATCTGGCGCAGCCCCGTTCATAAATCTCCTGCACTTGTGTCTTTGTAACATTCAACTAGCTATAGAGGAGATAAATATGCTAATCACTGCTATAGAACCACCGACAGCCTTACAAGGCAGTATGAATCTTAAGCTGCCTGCGACTCTGTGAAACAGCATGGTGAGAAACTCTCCTTAACCCCTTAACGACCTTGTATGTATACATACGTCCTGAGGATCGCGCAAACTCTATGCAGAGTTCGCGCAATCGGCGCGGGATGTCAGCTGTATATCTCGCTGCGTCGGCCCCAACCAATAGGTCGCAATAATTAAGGGTGACGCAGGAGGAGCGATCTCCTCCTGCGTCTCTGTCGGCAGCATTCACTGCATGGATCGCGCGATCCGTGCAGATCCTGCCTGCCTTCTGACATACAGCACGGAGCCTTAGAATGCCTTACGGGTGTATGGTGACGTAACGATACCACGGCAGTGGCCCTGTGGGCATGAGCCCGGGCATCGTGACTGAGAGTTTACTATAGGAACAGTCATAGCAACAAGACTTATGCACTGATTCATATTGAATGAGGGATCTGAAAGATCTCTCATTCAAAATCCCCTGTGAGGGAAACAGTAAAAAAAAACAAAAAGGGGGGAAAAAGTAAAAAAAGTGAAAAAACAAGTAACACACAACACGAAAATAAAAATAAAAACAAGTACACCGCCCATTTTCCTCTTTAAAAACGCCAATCGCCCCAAAAAAGATCAAAAATTAAATAAAAGTACCCATTTTGGTATCGCCGGCGTGTGTAACATCCTGCCCTATTAAATCTGTCATGTAATAAAACCCGTACGTGAACACCGTAAAAAAAAAACAAAAAAAAACAATCACATTATTAAGATTTTGTTCATCCCGCGCACAATTAAAATGGAATAAAAAACGATTCAAAAAACTTCCTATAAACGCCCAACTTTGTAACAAATTTAAAACGGTCAGTTCATCCTGCAAAAAAGTCCCTTTAACAGCTCTGTATACAGAAAAATAAAAAATGTATGGCTCTCAGGAAGACTGCGATGCATAATATTGTTTTACACACTTAAAAACACTTTTTTATTTTTTTTTTAAATTGACTTCAACATAAAAAAACTATATAAACAGGATTATTGCCAGAAAGCGTTTCACCCAAAGAGTTAAGTAACATATCACGGATACTTCACAGGTGTGGTGAGCGCTGCTACTTAGGATTTCAGTATTTTCTTCCACCATGCCTTCCAAAAAAATGGATTTAAAAGCAATCAAAAGCCTTGTCCCCCCCCAAAATGATTCTAATTAAAAATGTCAACTCATCCCGCAAAAAAAGCCCTACAAAAGTCCAAAACACAGAAAAATTTTAAAGTTATGGCTCTCAGACGATGGCTGATGCAAAAAACGTTGTTTTCCTGGTTGGAACTAAAAGTGCTTTTTATTGTTAAAAGCAGTTAAAAACTATAAAAAAATATACAAATTGGGTAGCACTGTAATAGTTATTGACCTGTGAGTAGCTACCATGACATATATACGCTAAGTGACCAGCTATAAAAAATTAAAAATAAAAAACATACAAGGATTGCTGTATTTTGTTCAAAAACATCTCACAATAAGCATAAAAACTTCTACTATCCTGAAAAAAACAAAGCCATACCAGCTCTGCACACAGCTCAAAATAAAAAAAAAGTTATGGCTGTCAGAATAGGAAACATAAAAAAAATGCAATTTTAGTAGATCATATTTTTATTGTGTAAAGTAATAAATCAGAAAAAAAACTATCTAAAATTATATCATGTGTAACCTGTACCCGACCCCCCATAGATTAAAGTTATCAACATCTATTTTCACACTGCACTGCGAAATGCCTGTAAAATTGAAACCAAAATCAATGGGGGGGGAGTGCACGAACTGCGTTTCCCCCCCATTTTCATGGCAATGCTAAAAAAAACTATGGAACACACCTCGGTGCATCCAAAAATGCACAGTACACCCCTAGATGAGATCCCTGAGGGGTGTGTGTTGGAATCAAAAATGGGGGTGATTTTGGAAGGTTCACATGTTCTGCTACTTTTGGGGCTTTGCAAATGCGACATGGCCCCACCAAAATCTGCGTTCAAAAGCCAAATAGCGCTCCCTCCCTTGTACGCCCTGCAATGCGCCCAAAACAACAGTTTACACCACATTGTAGGGAATTGCTGGAACTTGGAAAGAAATTGCTTAACAAAAATTTGGGGGTTCTTTTTTCTCAGGATATCTTGAAAATATGAAACATTTTGAGATAAAATTGCCAGATTATGAAAAAAATTTTTTTTTTAATTTTCAAGCCTAATGCTAAAAAACATTTGTGAATCACCTGTTGGGTGTCTATATACTCACTTGCACACTCTGGATATATTCCTTAAGGGGGGTGTAGTTTCCCAATTTGGGTCTCTTTAGGGGTGTTTATTATTAAGTTTTAGCACTTAGAGTGTCTCAAACCTGAAATGGCGCCCTAAATAAAATCGTTATTGAAATGGGCACCCCAGAGTCCAGTAGGTGCTCCTCCTATTCTGAGGGCTTATGGTTGAGCCAGTTAATGAACACGGGCCACATATGGATAATTCTCTAAAAATGGCAGAACCTGGGGGGAATTGATATTAAGTAGCCTTTACTTGTCCATTTACCGTATTCAGTGAATACTGGATAAATATTGAAAATCTGCAAAAAATAGTGAAATTTTGAAATCTCTCCTCACTTTGCTTTAATTTCTGTGAAATACATGAAGGTTATCAAACTTCCTAAACATGTAGTGAATACTTTAAGGGGTCGAATTTCCTTAGATGAGTCATTATGGGGGTATCTAACATGCAGGCCCCTCAAAGCCTGTCAGACTGGAACTGGTCCCCTAAATTAATGTATATAGCAAATTTTCTTTGAAAATAGAGAATTATTATAAGTTTCCTAAGCCCTCTAATACGGAAAAAAAAATAAGAAACATTAAAAAATGATGCCAACCTATCAGTGGAAATATGGTAATGCCTAGTTATTAACATAATTTTGTTGTGAATATTTATCCGTCCTTGCACGCAGGAAATTTTTGGAACTTTCAAATCACAAATTTTCAAAATTTTCATGAAATTGATGATATCTTTCACAAACAAACAAGGATTGTATGGAACAAAATTTCTTACTAACTTAAAGTACAATGAGTCATGAGAAAACAGTCTCTGAATCACTTGGATAGGTAAAAGTGTGAAAAAGTTATTCTCACATAAAGTGACACAAGCCAGATTTCAAAAATAGGGCTGGTACTACTGATTTTCATTTTCTGAAAACTGTAGCCCCTAATGATCTGTTTTGGCAGTCTGAAGTAATGCAATGTAATTTCACTGCAACATACTTGAAGCCACATTATTATAACCGTATTCACAAAACAGTTTTGCATTGTAATACGCACACACAGGGAATACAATTCCAAATACAGCAAATCTATTAGAATGACTTTAACTATTGTACCTAGCTCTGTCCTTTCACATCACCTCCTTACCTGCTCTTTTTAATTTCAATTTTACTTAGAAATATTAGATATTTTAAAAAAACAAAAAACAAACTTCTAATATAAGTTAATAATAAGATTTGAAAAGAGACTAGTGATCTGAATGGTTGCAGGTGCAACACTGATTCCTCTTAAGCCCATTTATCTACCATTTTGTTTTCTAGTACCAAGAACAAGGGATTCAGGGCATCAAAGCAAGAATTCATCCACTGTATTGCAATAAGACCATAAGATTTGGCACTGTGTGGCAGTATGATTTCTACATTATAGTAATTGGGTTATGTATGTTGATGTTATGTGGACATGAATGGCACAGTTCTTTCTCTCTCTACATGTATATATATATATAAAATGTTAGATAAGTAAACGGATATTCCCACCACACTGATTAGCTTTAAACATGTAGGCAAAGGTAAATAAAGACTGTTACCAAATATATTGCTGTTCTGATTTTGCTCTGTTTCAAATTTGTTTATTTATAGAAGATTTCTGAGACTGCTGACCACCTCTCTTTGCTCTAGCAGTGGTCAGGGAGGTGACATCACTTCCTGTTGTGTTTTATCAGCAGCACTGGAACTGAGTTATATTATTAACAAACTTTAACCATTTAACACTCTGTAACCTCACCCCCTGGTGTTGAAACCCCTCCAACAGGACCAGCTAGGAAAAGCAGAGCAGAAATTTTAGTTACTGCTGCAAAATTGCCCACAATCTAAACAGAGAATGGGAACCTGAAGCTAGCTGTGAACAGCAGGTTCTGTGAAACAGCCGAATGGGAAAAAAAAGGATGTGTGGCTAATTTGAGCTATAAGGCTATGGGTATGTTTGCACGGCTTATTTTGCAGCGTATTGCGCTAATTGCGCTGCAATTATGGTAATTCACAGCTCTCATAGAGAGCTATGGATTACGCATTGTGTCCCCGTGCGTACAATACTATTGTATTGTACGCGCGGGGGGAGAATTGACATGTCAATTGTTAGCGGCGATTACGCGCCGCGAACAATGCATGTAGATGGGGCCGGCCGGGTGTGATGGATGGGGCCAGCCCCCCTCGTGCTTTGGAATTATCAGGATCAGCGCAAGTTTCCAAAGCACACGGCGTATTGTGGCGCGTACTATACGCGCCCCAATAAGCCATGTGAACATATCCTAACACTTCTTTCTACACGTTTATATTCATTGTTACAAATCACTGTGTAAAGTAAATATGCACAGCCACAACCAGGACAGTTTCACCTCAAAGCAATAAAATTAATATACATAGCTTACCTGAAGAGAAGTGTGTTTTGTTTTTTTGGGGGTTTTTTTTGTAAAATTTTGTTTATTTGTACTAAAATCTGATCTGATGTCTGTATGCTTTTAGGCTAGCTATCAACTAAATAGTACCTTAACAGACATGGCCAAGGACATAAGACATACAGATTAGGCTAGGTCTACACTGCAGTGTGAAAATGCTGTTCAAAATCTGACGACATTTTCACATCGCTGGACCGACGTTTTTTTGCGTGGTTTTTTGCGACAAGAAAAACGCTGGGATGGATTTCTGATTGCCAGGGCCACGTACATGAGGTCTCTGGGAATCTGACGGTGGTCTGGTGGAATATACATGTTCTAGGTTCCGCCGGACGATTTTAGGTTTTGGAAACCCTCAGTAAAAAATCTGAGCTGTGTAGACTACAACACGGATTTTCTATTGAGGGCTACACGACGATGGGTACGGTTGGATTTCGGCAGATTCAAAATACTGAATCTGCTGAAAAAAGCACCAAAATTCAGTGCTGTGTAGACACAGCCTTACAGCCTTACATTAGAGAATCACTACCTAATCCAGTGGTGGGTCATCTAGTTGGTACGTGATCAGGTAAATGTGAAACAGTGGCCAATTTTATCATTCGATTCTCTTTGTGTCAGAGATTTCACCAGCCTGTAGGAAAATATTGCAATTTCCACCCCTTAAAATTGATGCTCTTAAATTATACATCAACTTTATTTATAAATGTGTAGCCTACAGCTATCAATTGTGACCAGTGGTATTAAACCTTGCACTAAATGACCATGTTTCTCAGTCCATAGAAAATAAGGGATTAACATTGGATTTGTGGCGAACTTGCCTTACATCAATGTGTTCTCTGGCCTATGTTGAAGGACAACAATGGATGAGTCCAACCCCTGCTGGTTTACTTCTCTATTAACATGGCACAGTGACTTGTGTATATGGGTGGATGTATCTTCTTCTAGAGCTGATGAGCGCCCTATATTGTGGTGATCAGTGGAGGTTCTTGGGGGTTTCATACAAATAGTGGCAGCCTTTCCTAGAAAAAGACTATCAATTCATGGAGTCCTTCTTCAATGTTGGCCATGGTTGCCAGCAAATATTGTGTCTTCTTATGAATTGTGTCCATCAAGCAGTCAAGCCTCCATTTGATAAAATATTATCTGTTCCACTGCAACATGCATGTCATGTTTCCACTTGTCATCATGAACAGGATTAGTCTCTATGGGGCAACCGTCAAACCAAACACAAGTGCACCTGAAGTCTGCATGGAGGTGTCCTTAGAATTCATCAAAGGTGAAATGAAAAAGCAGTGAAAGCTGTGTCAGTAGCTCCAGAGACAAAACAACTGGGTTTCGCAAGTTTTGGAGCTTTAACCGGCTTGAACATTTTGCCAGGGAATGTTGACCCCTAGGACATAGTTAAAGGAGCAAGTTTACTAACAACAGGAAACGGCACCACCTGCGCTTCTATCACCAGAGGAAGTAAATGCATCAAAGTCTGAGAAATACAGTAGAGACAATGCAGCAGGTAACCAGTCCAGTCAACAGATGACCCACTCAGGACTTGACTTACAACTACAGCCAGCAGCTGACAAGCACATTCCTTGGCCCTTGCATAGTCGCCTGTCTAGGGACATGTCCAGCCGTCAGCACCTGCTCCATAGTCAATAGAGCTCATGCCAAGAGTTAGTGCTGAGGACTGTTAATATGGGTAGTAGAGGATTGCTGGGCAGTGAAGGAAAGTGTGAATGTTGTCATTATAGCAATGGCGCACATTAGTATTGGCTCGTGCTGGAGGAGGACACAGCAGTGCTTAATAAAGCAATGCTGCATCATACAGAAGGGCACTGATAATTCATAAAATAAGAAAGAGAGATTAGTGTGGCTAGTGTATGTGCATAGGGACCTGCCTTGGGCTCTGTAGCCATGTTAGACTCGGCTAAGAGGCTACACACAGTAATGTGCCACCAAGCGGAGCTGGATTGTCACTGTAGTAAATAGATCTAAAGAAGATGAGGAAGTTTCTGACCAGTTTAAGACTGAGCGAAATCCGGACATAGTGGAGGGGGGCAGTGACTGTGTGAATAAACCATTGGTCCTGTTGTGCTTGTGGCAGGAACAAAGGGTCTAAAACAGCAAAAGTAGGGTCATATGTGGGTCGGAAAGTCTTTTGAGATTGGGAAGCCTGGGGGCACATAAAGAGTAGCTGCCGAGACTGTGTGGGTCACCATACTCTAGTGAGCAGAGTGGTAGCAGTTTGTGCAAAAAGTTCCGTATAGTTAATGCCCAGTATCACTAAGCAAGAACTGCAACCAGTGCTGGACTGGGGTTCCTAAAGCCCACTGATGTAGCTTATTCTGTGAGGTCACCAGTGTAGTAGATTCTGTGGGTCTACTGTACATGACTGTACATGACTATTGAAAGCAACTCCAGGTCTGTCATGCTTAGGGGCCCACCGAGTGTTCCAGTCAGAGGCTGACTGCAACCACTAAGCTCATCATCCCTCTTTATGAGTTATAACCACCAAGTGTTCAAGCCGCTGTTCAATAAAATGTTATCTGTTGAACTTCTTTCTCTATATCATCTCCTGGAGAGTCCTGCTTCACCCTGCTTACCCATTGATAGCCATCTTATGGTTAGGTCATCAATATTTGGATTTCAAAGTAAGGGTGCTGGTTGGAAAAGAAAGTTTGACAGATAAAGACATTTTAGTATATATAAAATATATGACACAAGTGAAAAATATTTTGGCAACCAAACATTTCTAAACATCACATTTAATTGCATTAAATTTTTTAAAAAATTTTTACAAGTTTTAGCTATTAACTCTTAATTTCCCTTTATGGTTCTTTGCAAATAATACTTTATTATTTTATAGACACAGGATTGCATTGAGGAGGAATGTTTTGCCCATTTGATAAAGGCATAAGAAAGAATTTTCCCTTTGGGAAAGCAAAACTCCCTGTTTAAAGGCATTGGAAGGGGGGGTTTTATATCCAGCATTCCTATCTTGTTTTTTTTTTGCAAATTGTATGCACCAAAAATAAAGCATATGCACAATTTTTAGGGTATAGACTCCATGTCACATTACAAACAAGAGGGAACTGTTTGTAAGATTTCACATGCTACTGAATTTTTTTAATTAAATCAAAGGGAAAAAAAAATAAAAAAGAAAAAAAAAATGGAAGGGTTTACAGTAAAGACACGAAAGGGAAAATTTTTTGTTTGCACTTTCAGATTAATGTTTTGGTTTATAGCAACTGCATTTTTTTATTCCACGTTGCCCATTGCCAACAAAACTTTGTATTGGAAAATGTAGACTTTTATATCTAGAATAGCCATACACATAAGATATCTGTGAGAGCACTTTTTGGGCTTCTTAAAATACCACCCATAACAAAAAAGAAGAATAAATAGTTCAAGGCATTTTCTAAAGGAAAAAATTTGCTCGCAAAATCTGCCTCCAATCTCTTCAAAATAGTGGAATTTTTAAAGCCTTTTTAAAAAACCCTTTTCCTCCTTTTTCCCTGAGGTGATTTTACGTATGTAAACGCCTCAATTGACATGTCACTTATTTTTACGGCCGTAATTGCGTCCGAAAAATGGCAATATCTTGTGAAAAACTTCGTGTGAATACGAGACTATTTTTCATTTTATTCATCCCCGAAGAAATTTAAGATTGTCTGAGACGATTTGGGATTTTTCCCCGCACGTTAAATGCGTAAAATACGGCCAAACAACGCCCGGGGAACATACCTAAATGAGCCAGAAACCTCTGGAGATTCCAAAACCCCGAAAAAAAGGATGATAAAATATACCATGCAGATTTATTTATTCCTGACGATATAGCTAGGGAGAGTCAAGCCCAGGTTATCCTCTTATGCTTACAATTGTTGGGTTATTGGAAGACATTTTTCTAACGGTGGACCACTTTAGACTACAAACTTTTAAAATTGCCATGGTTTTAAACCCCCCAAGGACCCCCCCTGTTTTTTACCTTTCCCGACACAGCCCATTTTTGAAAATTTTACCTGTCACTTTTTGTGAGAATAACTTTTTACACTTTTACCTATCCATGTGATCCTTAGACTGTTTTTCCCCGGGGAAAAAATTGTGCTTTAAGTTAGTAAGAATTTTTTTTTCCTACAATCCTTGTAGTTTTTAAAAAAAAAAAATTTTTAAAAAAATTTTTCAAATTAAAAATTTTGGGAAAAAGTAAATTTTTTACCACAAAATTTCTAACTAGCCTACCTTTGTCCCCCAAAAGGTTGGCAACTTTTTTAAATGCTTTTTTTTTTAAAGACATTTTAGGCTTAAAACTTAGAGAAAATTTTTTTCCCTTTCAAGAAAATTTTTCAATAACATTTTTTAGGGGCCCTCCAGTTCTAATGTGGCTTTGAGGGGGTGCATGTTTGATACCCCCATAAATAGCCACCAAAAAACTAGACCCCTCAACGTATTTACAACACTGTTTAGGAAGTTTGATAACCCTTTAGGTGTTTCACAGAAATTAAAGCAAAGTGGAGGTGAAATTTCAAAATTTCAATATAGGTTATTGCAACTTAATATCAATTTCCGCATGTCTGCTATTTTTAGAGATATCCCATATGTGGCCCTAGTGCATTATTTGGCTCAACCATAAGCCCCAGAATAGGAGGAGCACCTACAGGACTCTGGAGTCTCATTTTCAATACGATTTTATTTAGGCACCATTTCAGGTTTGGGACACCCCGGTGCTAAAACTTAATAAAACCCCAAAAAAAGACCCCTTTTGGAAATACACCCCTTAAGGTATATTACGGGTGTGTATGAGTATATCGCCCCCAAAGGTATTCACAATTTTTTTTTAGTTGGCGTGAAAATAAAAGAAAATTTTTTCGATAATCTGCAATTTTAGCTTAAAATGTTTTTATAAAAAAGGGAATCCTTGAAAAAAAACTCAAAAATTTTGTCAAGAAATTTTCTTCCAATTGGAAATCCCCTAATTGATAAAAACTGTTTTTGGGGGCCATGCGAGGAAAAGGCAGGGGCGTTTAGGCTTTTGGAGCACAGTTTTTGGGGGGGCCCCATGTGCAATTGTAAAGCCCCAAGTGCAGAACGGGAAAACCCTTCCAAAAAATCGCCCCTTTTGGTTTCAACACCCCCGGGCGGGGGCGAATAGAAAAGCCAGGGCCCCAAAGCAAACTTTTGGTGGGCCCCCCCCCCCCCCTCCCCCACCTCCTGACCATGAAATTTCCAAAATGCTGTTAGATAATGTAGAAAATAAAACGGGGCAATCCCACCTACATATCCCCATCATTGCTACGAAAAAAAAAAAAATATACTAAGACCACCTTAAAAAATAACCCCAATCCCCTATTACATAAGGACCTTTTTATCCCCGCCAGAAAGAAAACAAATTTACCACCACAAGTGACTGAAAATACCCCTCCATTACGATCAGTTCAAAGCCCAATCTTTTAAATATAATATATAATAATATAGTGACCATATGTGGTAAACCGTGTAACGCCTGCAGACTTTTTAAATTACCTCCATACAGTGCCATATAGGGGAGACCCCAGTAAACAGGCTCTGAGACGAATATAACCCCCTACAGTCCCAAAATTTAGTGGTAGCAGCAGTGTACACGGCCTCGATGTATATTACCCCCTCAGTGGCATAAGGGTAGTGCAGTTTCCGCCTGTGCAGATTTTATAAGTTTTACAGTGAGTTACATTTTGCTACAGGTGATTTTCTCGACAGTCGTTGACTTTCTCTTTTTCTGCACCCGGTCCAACCCTTTTTGTGACATCTCCGCCCACTTGTCCCTGGGATTTAGACCAAAATATTTTAGAACCCTGCTTTTCCGCACCTGCCCCCGGGCATATGGGATCCTTTTTAGGCAGGCGGGCTTAGATAGGATTTAGGGGCCCCCAAATAGGCAAGGTTTAGGTACTATAGGGACCCCATACGGTAGACAGGGGTTAGGTGGGCTATGGGCCTATAGGTAAGGTTTGGTAGCTAAAGGGGCCCCAAAAAAGTAGACGGCAGGCTTGTGGGGTATACAGGCAGGTTGTGGGGGTAAAACGGAGGCATGTGGGGGGGATACGGCAGGCATATGGGGGTATTTCGGAGCATTAGGGGTGAGAGGCGGCATATGGGGGGGTATAGGCAGGGTATGGGGGGCTGTATAGGCAGGCATATGGGGGGTATAGGAGGCTATGGGGGGGGGTTTGGCGGCATATGGGGGGGTATAGGCAGATATGAGGGGGTTAGGCAGGCATATGGGGGGTAAAGCGGTATGGGATAAGGCAGGCTATGGGGGGGGTAAGGGCAGGCAAAAGGGGGTATAAGCAGGATATGGGGGGTATAGGAAGGGATATGGCGGGGTTAAGCAGGGATATGAGGGGGTTTTAGGCAGGCATATGGGGGGGGTTTGGCAGGCATTTGGGGGTTGGCAGGCATAGGGGGGGTTAGGAGGAATTGGGGGGGTAAAAATAAGAAACACTTATAACCCCGGTCCCGCTCCCCCTGCCCCCGCCACTCCTGTCTGCTGTCTCCCTGAGCCTCGCGCCAGCGCGGGCGGCGCGGTGATGTCAATCCCCGCGCGCCCACGTGAAAAGAGCGCCCCCGGGGAAGTAGCGGCGGAGGATCGGCCTCCCTACTGCTAGCTCCAGCCAGCGCGCCTTGAACCTCGGGCCCGGGGGGGCCCCCGGGGTCAGAGGGAGTATGCGCCCGGGCCCGCGCTCCCCCCCCTGCCCGGCGGGCCCAGGAGCGGCATTACCGGGGTAGCGGCCCTGGGGAGCAGCTGCCCGGGGCCCCCCCCAAGCGCGGGGGCCCCCAGCAAGCAACCCCGCTCCCAGTGTTAGCCCCCCGCCCCAGGGATCTCTCTAGTGTTTTGCATTTTGGTTCCAAATGTTCCTAGGTTTTTTTTTTAGCTTGGTCCATGAAATGGGGGTAAAAAAACAGTTCGGTCATTGTTTTTTAGTTTCAATTTTACGCATTCGCCGTGCAGTGAAATTTACGGGATAAAATTTACTATGGGGGGGTTTAAAAATTTCAATTATTAAATTTTTCATGTTTTTCTGTTTTATTTCTTTTAAACAATAGAAATATGTCTATAAAAAATTGCGTTTTTTGTTTTCCTATTCTGACAGCCATAAATTTTTTATTTCTGTGTACAGTGTGTATGGGCTTGTTTTTTTTTTAGGATGATTGAAGTTTTTATTGGCCATTAGGGTGCATATGACGCTATGTTCACTTTTATTAAGGTTTTTGTGAGATGTTTTGAACAAAATTACAGCAATCTTGGTAGTGTTTTTTTATTTTAATTTTTTATAGCGGTCACTGTACGGTATATATGACATGCTAGCTTTACTCAGCAGGTCGATACGATTACAGCGATACCCAATTTTTTTTTTTATGTTTTACTGCTTTTCTACAATAAAAAAAACTTTTGTTCAACCAGGAAAACACGTTTTTGCATCGCCATAGTCTGAGAGCCATAACTTATTTATTTTTCTGTCTACGGAGCTGTGTAGGGGCTTGTTTTTTGCAGGATAAGTAGACGTTTTTATTAGTATCATTTTTTGGGGGACAAGGCTTTTTGATCACTTTTAAATCTGTTTTTTGGAAGGCAGGGTAAAGAAAATACTGCAATCCTAGTAGTGTTTTTTATTTTTATTTTTAACAGCGCTCACCGTGCAGTATCCGTGATAAGTTAGCGTTACTCTTTGGGTAAATACGATTACGGCGATATCCTGTTTATATATTTTTTTTTATGTTGAAACACTTTTAAAAAAAAAAGTTTTTAGTGTGTAAAAGAATATTTATGCATCACTATTTTCTGAGAGTCATAACTTTTTTAGTTTTCCGTACACAGAGCTGTGTAAGGACTATTTTTTGCGGGATGAACAGACGTTTTAATTGTTACAACTTTGGCGTTTATAAGAGTTTTTGATTGCTTTTTATTCCATTTTATGTGCTGCGGGATGAACAAAAATCTTAATTCTGTGATAGTTTTTTTTTTTTTTTTTTTACGGCCTTCACCATCCGGGTTAATTAACATGACCAATTTATAGGGCAGGTTGTTATGCACGTGGCAATACCAAATATGGGTACTTTATTTTTTATCTTTTTAGGGGCAATTGGCGTTTGTAAAGGGGAAAAGGGCGGTGTACGTGTTTTTATTTAATTTTTTGTGTTTGTGTTTTACTTTTTTTTCATTTTTAATTTTTTTTTTACTTTTTTACACTTTAGTATACTTGTTCTTCTAACAGCAATCATCAGATTGCTGTTAGAAGGCAGGCCAGTACACAGTATTTACTACTGTGTACTGGTCGCCATGACAACTGTCAGTCACGATGCCCACAATGCATTGTGGGCATCGTGACGTCACAGATGACCTCGGGAAGTGACTTTCACTTCCCGAGGGCATCTGACTGTAGATCGCTGCCGCACTGTGGTGCGGCAGCTGCCGGGAGCAGGCTGGAGGAGCTCACTCCTCCTGCCTGCGGCTTCATTACCGCAATCATGACAGGTTGCGGTAATGAAGCGTCAATCACCCGCGGCCGGAGCTCACTCCGGCCACGGATGATACGGAAGCGGCCAGCGGTAATATACCGCCAGTCCCATGTCGCGATCGTGCGCAGGTTGCCCGCGAGCCCGCGCGATCGCCAGGACGTATCCATACGTCCAGGTGCATTAACCCCCAAACCACCTGGACGTATGCATACGTCCAAGGTCGTTAAGGGGTTAAAAAGGATGTAGAGAAACACATAAATAACTGTGGCCACAGTATATAATATTTCCTCCATAGAATATAGATAAAAGAAAAAAACACACAAAGGGGGCGCACAATCGTGAACTATGTTCAAAGAAAAATAAAAAGTTAGAGTGTGGATATGCTACCTCTTGGGGTTTTCCCCTTCAAAATTTAGGGCCAGCTCTCATATGCGTTTTCGGGGGTTTTTTTGGAAACCTTTACCCTTAAAAACGGCAGCCGGGGTCAGATGCATTTTCAGCGCGGGGGGAGTCCTTAGGAAGCAGGAGAAAAGTGGGGGCCCCCGGTGTCGGGGAATCTTGAAGAACCCCAAAAGGATGCTGGCTCTATTTAAAATTGCCCCTTATTTCAAAAAAAGTGCAGGGGGGGGTATGCCCTCCACCATTAAAAACATAAGACTGGGACCTTCTTGGTGAAACGAAACCTTTGACCCACTTACTATCTTTTTAAATGTTCCGGGTGGGGCCGGGGCTAAGAAAAAGGGGGGGTCCTAACTAGGCATTTTTCTTACCGTTTCAAATTCTTGTCTAAGGGAATGGGGAGGCAGCCCTTCCCCCCCTCAATCGCTGAGCTATCCCAAGAGGGGTTGGGGGAATTTTTGCCGAATGGAATATTTTTCACGCCCTGAATGAAATTTTTGGACCTGTTCATAAAGTAGGTCAAATTTGGGGATTGTTTCTCTAAAATTTACCCTATGTGAGCGGGGTTACCCTAGGTTTCCCCCTCCCCGCCCTCCCTTTTCTCCCCCCCTTCCCCCCACTTTCGTGCTACCCCCTTTTTGTGGTGCTTTTCCGGGGTTTTGGGTTTTAATTGTGATTACTCCTTCCTGGACCGTGACCCTTGCAAATTTTTTACCGTTTTCCCGGGGTATTTTATTGCGGTTCCTATATGAAAAGAATTTTTGTTTTGAAAAATTTTTGCCCTCGATCCCCTTTTTCAGGGGGCCCCTTTAATGCATAATATGTTTTTGTTTGCAATTGTTTTTACAATAAGCCAAATATCAGATGTCTTTTAATGTTTTTATTTTTTTGGGGAAAAAAATTTAAAAAAAAACATACAGTTATAAAAAAAAAAAAAAATAAGATAAAATAAACCCAACCGTTTCCCCGCTGTACACCAGGCTTTTTTTTAAGGGTTGCACAAAGTTTCGAGTACCGTTTTTTTTAAAAAACTGTTTTTTTAAATTTGGTCGACTGGACTGTCAATCATTACAACTGGAAGATTTGACTAGAGGATCCAGCGTCCCAAACAATTTTCCCTCACTTGTTTCTCAAGGGGAAAGAGATAATTTACTTGATCGGTGATTGGATGTTTTGGGAAATTCAAAACAATTAAATTCCCGCATAGGGTGGTTTTTCAGCCCGCGAGAGGAGCGTGAATTCCAGCCACGGTTTTGAAGGGAAAAACAGAAATTTAAACTAATAAAAAATAAGAACCCAAAACATTCTAAGTGTTTGGGGGGATACTGAGTTTAATAAAATAATTAAAATAAGTAAAATCTTGAATATCTTATGGCACGGGCTGTTTATCTTAAAAAACTGCGAAGCACTCTCCAAGCTAGCTAGAATAAGAAAGAGCCAGTAGAAAATGAGCGGTAATTATAAACCGACCAATAAGGTAGGGGCTCCAATTCATGGGGGGTTTTTTTTGGAAAAAAAAAAGGGGGCCGGTAAAATAAATTTTTTAAAAATTATTAATATTGTAGTTTTAGGGAAACACTGTACAATTTTTGTTTTATATTTAAAAATCCCAAAAAACACTACATTTTTTTTGGATGAGTTTTGTAACTTGTATGGCTATTTTCAAACACATTCTTTTCCGGGGAATTTCGCACAAAACAAACCCCTCCCCCTTTTTGATTCTCAGGAGGCCCTAAAGTGGAACCAAGACCCCTGAGCCTTTTGATATTTAAACTTTAAAATGCCCCAAAAAAGGCTTGGGTGGGGAATACCCCTCCCAAAATTTACAACGGGCCCCCCTTTGGGGAAGTACAAAAAAGAAAGTAGCCCCTTGAATCAAAGCATGTTGTGCTCACCTGTCCTAAAGACTTGTAGCACTAATGTACTGAAGGGCCTGGTCTGATCTCTAAACTGGGATCCATAGGTTGTTTTGTCACCAATAGATTTATTCAGAACCTGTTCAGACAAGCACACAAAGGTATGAAACATTTGGAAATGGAAGCTATAATTAAAATATTAGTACATGGATATTTGATGACTTTTAAAAAATGAATATAATATTCTTCTGATTGCAATTAATTAAAATCATGCAGCACTGTTCATCCCACCATCAGAAACATTTAGGCTTTTGGCTAATACATTACTCCAGTGACTGTAGACAAAAATTCCATATCCTCACTTCACTTATCTGTTTCAACATAACTTCCTTCCAACCCAGGGGAAAAGCCTCTTTCCTTTCTTTGGTTTAGTGATATAACGTGACTACCGCATGTTTTTACAATTCTTGTAACATAATGCAATCCAATACAAAATACAAATATATTTATTATATATAATATATTGGAGAAGAAGCTTACAGAGTTTCTCAAGTACAATGAGGAATTAAAATACACAGAGGATTGTGCGGATGTCAGATTGTTTTTATTGTTTTTGAATTGGTTTTGTAAAAGAACAAACAAAAAATACTGTTAAAATGCAAAATTTAGCCAAATTCTAGTGTAGCTACATAGTGTATATCTAGTGTAGCTACAGTGTGCAGCATGGACAGCAGGTAGACAGGATGGGAGTTTAAAGATGTGTTGCAGATGACACTCGACTCCAGGCACTCAAGTTGTAAAAAGCAGCACGTCCTTTATTTAATCAATGGGTATAAGCAATACATGTTGGCAACAAGAAGTGAGACACAGATTCCTGACGTGTTTCAGGCAGTCAAATGCCCTTAAAGGGGTTGTGTCACTACAAGGATTTGTTTTTATGTTATAGATCTTGCAAAAACAAGTCACTTTGCAATATATGTACATTACCAGTGTCCTACCTATTCTGAGATCTCTCCTCTTGTATGGGCTGCATCAGCTCCTCAGGTCGCTATAGCTACAGACCTGTTTACTCTCTCATGATAGGCTGTCAGCACTGGTTGCTATAGCTACAGACCTGGCTTCTACTGCAGCCTAGTAGAAGCCAGTAAACACGCCCCTGAATTCAAAATGATACCTAGAAAACAGGACTGAGGTAAGATGAATCAGTGTAGTGAGACAACCCCTTTAATCATAGCAGCAGGGAGTGACTGAATAAGGTCCTGGTAGGTTGTCACAGGTATCTGGAGCTATACTGACTCCATTCTACAGCTGCTGGAGGACGTTCAGCTTTCACATTAATGCACATGGTGTTACACAGTTTCTACATCACTTATTCACAGTGGTGCTATTTGTCCACTCATAATACACTTCCACCACAGCTGCCTGTGAACAGTTCACAAACTGCGCAGTTTCAGACATATTACCATCCTTGGCTCAAAAGTAAAAAAATCATTCCCTTTTTGCAACTCTGATAGATCACCTTTTTCATTCATGACATCCATGAGGGATATGTATGCAGACAGTCCATCATACATTTTAGCCAGCTAACAACACATGATAGACAACTACAGATACTGTAACGGCTGGCTTACTGTAATGGCAGGCCTGAGCTGTAGATCCTCTGAATCACCCTGACACGATTTCCTTGCAGTGGCAGCCGAGGTGCAGCGTGGTACAGAATCAACAGGCAGTTTCGTAGCTGGGGACCGACCGAGCTGGAGAGGTTGCCAGAAGAATTTTAGGGCCCAGGACGGCCCAATTAGCATTTTATTGGGGACAGAGGAGCAGGGGAGCAGGTTGTGGATGGGGAGTCCCACTAGAGGGGTGAGCCCCCTGCAGCCCGCATCCCCCTCGGGGGGAAGGGATACAGTGCGCCCATGGCACGACATGCGAGCTGCGGGGCCGTTTGTAACAGTACCCTCCCTTGGATCTCTCCCTTTTTTGGGAAAGAAACCTTGAACCAATCTCGGTCCAGAATATTGGCCTTTGGCTCCCAAGACCTCTCCTCTGGCCGGAACGCCATCCAGTCAACAAGAAAAAAACGCTTTCTCCTGATGGTCTTCATGGCCAAATTCTTTTCATTTTTAAAAACTCTGTAGAATTGGTTCCCGTAATGTAAAAAACGTCTTCCTGAGAAAAACGATTGAGAACTAACAGCTTGAGGAGGGAGACATGGAAGGAGTTCAGAATGCAAAAAGGCAGCGGCAGGTAGAGCTTGTAAGCCACAGGGTTGATTTGTCGGAGGACCTTGTACTCACCTAGGAACCTCGGACCCAATTTGTAGCTTGGGATCTTCAAGCACACATACTTGGTGGATAACCATACCTTGTCTCCTGGAGAGAAGGTTGGAGGAGATCTTCTCTACTTGTATGCCTGTGATTTCATACAAGAGGAAGCTTGAAGGAAGGACCATTGGGTCTCTTACCAGATAACCATGAAATCACAAACTTGGTCATCCCCAAGGCGGGGTGTCGCCATAAAAGATATAAAAATTTTGGGAGTTTGGATCGGGGACTAATCGGGGAATCCCGGATTTTTTAAAGGGAATTCCGCCAAGGGTAGCAGGTTGGTCCAGTCATCCTGACGTGCAGAGACAAAGTGACATAGGTAATCTCCCAAAATTTGATTTGCTCTTTCCACTTGCCCTTTGATTTGAGGGTGGTAGGCTGAAGATAAATCTTATTTGACTTGGAGAAGAGAGAACAGAGCCAGAACTTGGAGACAAATTGGACCTCCCGATCAGAGATATATGAAAGGGGTTGCGGGGGGGGACCTGGAAAAGGGGCGAAAACTGCCGGAAGAAATTTGGCTAGCCAGCTGAGGAGCAAAGGGAGAAGACCAGGTAGAGGCACAAAGTGGGACATCTTCGAGAACTGGTCTGTAGCCACCCAAATAACTGTATTATATGAGGAGTGTGGCAGGTCAGTGATGAAGTACGGCTATTGGGGTCCATGGAAAAGGGCCAAAGGGGCCAGCGGGCTTGATCTTGGAGTCTTGCATGTGCACACTGGTACAGGAAAAAAAAAAGGGGAAATGTATAAAGGGGGCTATGCAGTTTTTGGTTGTTTGAGCCCAAAAAAATGTATGAACAAGTGACCCCCAAATTTTGGGCACGATAATCCCCCCAAAAGACACTTTTTTAGGTACCAAAGATAAAGGGGCTTCGGGGCTGTTGCATCACATTCATAAAAGTAGACACATTTATTTTAGCACAGAAAAATTTTGAATAGCAGACCAAGTTGGGGTTTTGCCTGAGCAGATTCTGTTTTGGGCACAAAAAACTATTCTGTGTAACGGTCCGGAGTAGAAGTGGACCCACTGGACCACTGCAACGATTGTAAGCCACCCCGGGGAAAGGGGGATTTTAAGTAGGTCCGGTTTTCCCCAGAGCCCCACAAAGCGGGAGGGACTTGCGCGGCGGGGGGTCACCAAGCGTCCCCCCCTGACTGCTTCTTGCGATGGCACCCGAGGTTATGCGGGGTAAAAAATGTAAGGCGGGCCGAATCAGGGACAGGCAGAAGGTCGGGCGGGCGGCAGGTTCGTGGTCATGGACAGGCAGGAAGGCTGGGAGGGGGCATGGTTCGTGGTCAAAGACGGGCAAACGGTACGGTAACGGAAGATCAGAACAAGACGACGGGAACCCCTTTTCTCAATGGGCAAGGCACTAAAACCGCAGGGGTGGGGGGAAAAAGGCCGGGTAATTTAATGGCACGCCCGGTAAATTAGAAAATTACGGCGCGTGGCCTTTAAAATTTTTTCCGGCCGGCCCCGCCCTAGAGCAGGGGGCACGCGGTCGGGCAGCAGGAGGCTGCAACGCACTGGGGGAGGGGGGGTGATTTAACGGCGCGCGGGGGGACGTTTGGCCCCCGTCGCCCGCACCCGGACGCGGCGGACTGTCCTGGTAGCGGTGGCACAGGCAGGCCCGACAGCGCCCGCAGCCCATTGTGGGCTCGGCGCCTTCGCAACAGTACCCCCCCCTTATCCTCCCATTCTTCCTGGCTGGAGAAATTTCTGCACCAACTCACGGTCCAGGATTTTGTCCCCCGGGGCTCCAAGATCTTTTTTGGCCCAAACTCCTTCCCGTCGAAAAGGAAATGCCATTTTCCCCGATGGTCTTCATATCCGGGATTTATTTACAGGAAGATGTTGGTGGACTCCGCTTCGGAAGCGGGGAGCAATCCCTGGAAAAGGGGTTTTTAGGACCACAGGTTTCAACAAGGAGACAGGGAAAGGATTTGGGGGAAACGCTTTGGGGGTGGGACCAAAGTTTATAGGCAGCCGGGTTGATGCGACTAAAATTTTTTTAAATGGTCCTATGTACCGAGACCCAATTTGTAAGGGGGGATTTTGGGCCCGGAAAACTGGCAAAAACCCCACACCTTGTGCCAGGGAAAAAAAGGGGAGGGTTTCTATTTTTGTGTTTGGACCTTCATGCGGCAGCGCAGAGATTGGGGTCGTTTCCCAAATGGACAGCTATTTTGGGGCCCCAAAGTATCCTTTGCCAAACCCCCTCAGGGGGAGAAGAAAAAGGAAGGATGGGCCATACCGAGAAAAATGGAGATTACCAGTAGTTTCCCAAATAGAGAGTATAAGAAAACTCTGCCCAAGTAGAAAGCTGGCCAGTCATCCTGTCGAGCCAAACAAAGGCCGCAAATGGGCCCCCCGGGTCTGTTTGTTTCTCTCCACTTGCCCTTTCACTGCGGGTGGTAGGCGGAGGAGAAATCTAGGTTCTCCTGAAACCCCGAGGCAGAAGCCTCCCAAACCCTCACACAAATTGGACCCCCGATCCGAGTAAATGCTGGGGAAGTCCGGTTAGGGGAAAATGTGGAAAAAAAAATGGTGGCCAACTGGGGGGCAGATGGGACCTGGCAACGGATAAAGTGCGCCATCTTCAAAAACGGTCCGCACCACCCAGTGACCGTTTGCCCGAAGGGGGAGGAAGATCCGTGATGAAATCCATGCCGGGGCAAGGCTGGAGAAAACTCGCGGTTTTTGGCGTGGAGTCTTTTTAAAGAGCACAAGAAAGCAGGACTTCACGAATTCCTTGACGTCCCTCGCAAGCTCGGCCCCCGAAAAAACGGGAGATTAGGAGGAACGTTTTTCCTGCCCTGGTGCCCGGGCCACTAGAAAACATGTCCCCTTTTAAAAATTCTCCTGGGGGCGCGGAGGGGCGTAATTTTCCCGTAGGAAATTTTTGAAGTCCACCAGAGCCCAGAGTCAAGCGTTTGGGGGAAATTATATGAGGGGGGCCAGCCTCCTCCCCAAACCCCTTCGGAGACACGGGAAGCGCATCGGCCTGGTTCTTCTTGAGGTCGAAAGTATTGGAAGTTGAAGCGCGAGAAGAAGAGGGACCCCTGGCTTTAGTGGATTTAGGCGTTGGGCCCATTGGAGGATTGAAGATTTTTATGGTCAATTTAAAAGGAGGTGGTAGCGTGCCCCTCCAAAGATAACGCCACCCTCTGGGCCCGCTTGATAGCCACAACTCCGATCCCGATTTAATTTTTTCTCCGCGGGGAGAAGGTCTTTGGGGGAAGAAGGCACAGGTGCTCTTTCCCTTTAGGGCCCTTCTGCGTAAGAATTTCGCCCGCCCCGACCGAGGAGGCTTATCCCCGAAGAATGGCTTCTCGGTTCGGTCTGGCCCGGAAGGGCGGAGGTGATTTCCCGCCTTAACTGAACAAAATGCCTTTTCGGGGTCTGGCGGGCCCCTGTAGGTTGGTGTTCTTCTTAGTAAGTGCTTGATAGGCGACCAAAGTAGTTTTGTGCAGAATAACTGTCGTTTTGTAATTTTTGAGAAGCCAAGAAGCTTGTTTTTTGGCTCGTGACCCCCCGGCTAGGCCACGCAAAAAAGGCCCCAACTTGGAGGATCCCTCGGGAACCCCTGGTCGAGAGAGTAACCAAAGGAAAAAGGGGGGCTGGTCTGGTGAAAGGACATTTCTCTAATTTTTGGCATAGAGGTGGTTGGACGTGCCGGCCCCCAAAACCCGGGAATGGAGCGATGATCTCCAAAATCAGAGAAAACACCCAAAAGTCGCTAGGTAGACACGAACACTGTAGAGGAGATCCCCGGAATTTTATCTTCACAATTCTTAGAAAAGCTGGGGCGTTGCACAGACCGAAGGGCTGACGAGGTACTCAAAATGACCATCCTGTGTTTTTAAAGCAGTCTTCCACTATCCCCCTCTCGAAAAACGGATGAGGTTTTTGTAGGCCCTCACAGTTCAAAATTTGGGAAAATCTTTGCTCCACGCAGGGTCAAAAAGTTTTGTATCAATGGGAAGGGATAGCTTTTTTTTCCGTGTTTTATTAAGTCCCCGATGTCGATACAAGGCCCCAGGGAGCCATTTTCTTCTGCACAAAAAAAAATCCTGCCCCCGCGGAGAGGAGGGTTTGCGTAGAAAACACTTTTGAAAGGGTTTTCCAATGTAGGGCGACAGGCCTGGGCCTCCGGCACCGACAGCGGGATAAACCCTGCCCCGGGAGGATGGGGTTCCCCCCAGCAAGTCAATCGGGCACTGTTGGGGCATGAGGGGGAAGGGGCCGGCCCTTTTCTCGGAGGAAAAAAGGTCCGCATAAACCCGGTACCGTGGGCAGACCTGGGAGGCCGGAGGCGGTTGGGAAGAACAGAGCGCACCAGGCGGTTGCCACCAGGCAAAGTTCGGCAGTCAGGACCCCCCTGTACGACCCCCCGCCCCGTTTCCAATTGAGCATAGGGCATGGCGCTGCGCCACAAAACCCCCAAAAGGATCGCTGAGGGAAATCGAAACCCGTAGAGGGAGATCTTCTCTTGTGCAAACGCCCCGTGGAGGGTCACCGGCTTGGGCCTGTCTGAATGGCTCCCCAAGGAGCTCCCTGGACGAGGATATAAACAAGGCTTTCCCGTCTAACCATGGAACTGATTGGGCACAAGGGCGGGTGGATAAATTCCCCCGGAAAAGGATCCCCGGAAAGCAGGGCCTGGAATACAAGTCCCGAGTCATCCTGATCTCAAGGCATAAAAACAGGGGCGGAGAGGAGAGTTTCACTAGGGATGCCTCCCCCAAAATGGGCCCAGGTTTTTGGGCGTTTCCCGGCGTTGGGGGCAAGCGGACAGCCCTTCAAAAATGATCCGCTGGCGCAGTAAAAGGCACAAATTCTCTGCCCTGACGGGTAACTTTTTGTTCAGAAATGTGAAACCCGACCCACTTCATGGGCTCTTCCCCCGACGGTAAAGGAAGGGGGGCAGTGGGGTCCCTGGAAAACCGGGGGCAGGGGTGGTAGACGGGGGGGTTGCGCCAGGACGATCTTGGGGAAACTCTTCTTTCCCCCTCTGGAAGTGACGTCTTGCGGGTGGCCCGGGGGATTAATTCCTTAAAGGGGGAGGCAAATCTCTTGCTGCAAGGGCGTCCTTAAAACCCGTAGAAAAACCTTTCTTAAAGGTGGCGCACAGGGCGGCGTTATTCCAGGGGCAGCTCGATGCCCGGGTTTCGAAAACTGGGACGCATAATCTCCGACGAGGGTTGCCATGGCGCGGTTAAAAAAATGCCCGTCTCCGCAGAAGATCCTGTGTGGCTCCTAAGACCTAAAATTCAGAGAGGGAGGCATGCAGGTCCCCAGTCACCGGATCGCTCCCGTCCCCGAGGGGTTTTAGCCCAACCAGGGCCCTTCCCCCACACGGCTGACACAAAAGCCCCCTTGGAATGTTCAGAAGGAAATTGGTCCCCCATTAACTCGAGTGCATGGTTTTCAATGGGTGAGGGCCCCTGCAAAGGGTTGAGGTTCCGTCAATTTTGGGGGGCAGCGACAAACAAGTTGGGGTTCCCCAACGGAGTCAGTGGCTTTCTGAAACGGGGGGGGCCCCCGGGGAAGGTGAAGCTGCTGCTGGGCGGGGGGTGACACTAAACCAGCTGTTTCGCCTGTGGGCAGTTGCTGAGACTGTTGGGCCCCCACCGAGAAAGGTCCCCCCACCTGGAGCGGTACCTTGGCGGGGGTCCATGGCGGATCTTATGTAACGGTCCCGGCTGAAGTGGACCACTGGACCCCGAAAAGCGATGGGTAGCCCCCGCCCGGGGGCGGAAAATCAAATAGGTCCTGTTTTCATCAGAGCCCGCCGCAAGCGGGGGTGGATTTCTGTGGTGGGAGTCTACCCGGGCGCACCCCCTGAGCGACTGTTGCGATGGCAGCCGAAGTTTAGTTGGTACAAATCGTAAGGGAGGTCGTGTCGGGGACAGGGAGAAGGCGGACGGGGCTAGGTTCGTGGGCAGGCGGGAAGGTCTGGGCAGGCGGCAGGGTTTGTGGTCAGGGGACAGAGGGAAACGGTACGGCACATGGAAGATCAGAAAAGGCAGGGAAGCTTTTTCAATAGGAAGGCATAAAGATCCGGGAGGGGTGGGCGGAAGGTCCAGGTAATTAAAAGGCAGCGCCGGTAAATTAAACCAATTACGCCCGTGGCCTTTAAATTTCACAGAGCCCGGGGCGCCTGCCCCAGAGCACGGGGGACCGGGGGGGGCAGCAGAGGCTGCAAGACACTGGAGCGCAGGGGGGTGGTAACGGCGCGCAGGGGCGATTTTTCCCCCCGCCCGAACCCGGGCAGCGGCGGCACTCTTCCTGGTTGCGGGGGACGGCAGGCCGTGAGGCGCCCCAGCCTGAGTTGCGGGTGTGGGCCGTTCGCAAATTTTGTTGTTGTACTGCAGAAGAACAGGGGCAATGTACATTGTGGCGCATTTACACTGCATTAAAGCAATTCAGAACTGGCCTGTCAGCGCCAGGATTCATACATGTTGCCCAAAGTCTTTGACATCTTGACCCAGGTTAGGCCACCAGTGGTGCCGAGATAAGAGAAAACAGGATTTTCACACCCCAAGATGTCCAGCCAGCAAAGAACAATGACCCACTTCAAGACTTTCTACCTGAGACCCGGAGGAACGAATCTTATCCCCAGGGAAACATATTTGAGGTCAATAGGTGCAGCCATAATCAGCTGTTTAGAAGGAATGATATGCCGTGGTATAGAGTCTAGGCAAGCGATATCGGAGGCAATGGAGGGGCATCAGTCTTGATATTCTTATCCGCAGGACAGAAGTGGATCAAGATGTAAAACCTGGAGAAGTAGAGGGACTATCTGGCTTGTTGGGGGTTCAAGAGTTGTGCTGTCTGGAGGTGTAACAAATTCTTATGGTCGGTAAATAAGTTGACTGGGTGGCGAGCCCCTTCCAGAAGATAGTGGCATTCTTTTATAACCAATTTAATGGCCATTAATTCTCGATCCCCTATATTGTAATTTCTCTTGGCAAGGGAGAAGGTCTTGGAGAAAAAAACATAAGTAATAGTTTTGCCCTTGGGGGGGTCTCCTGTATGAGGACTACACCTGCTCTTACTGAAGAGGCATCTACTTCAAGGAAGAAGGGCTTCTCTGGGTGGGGTCTAGATAGGATCTGTATGGAGCCAAATGTGAGAATTCTTCTTCCGCCTCAGTTGGCCAGGACTTGAGATTTCTGTTCTTGGTAAGCGCCACAACATGTGCCATCACCATGGAGAAGTGTGGAATAAACTGCCGGTAATAGCTGGCGACTCTCAAGAAATGCTGTATGGCCCGTAGGCCGACTGGCCGTGGTCATTGCAGGACAGAAGACAACGTGGCAAAGTCCAACTGAAGTCCTTTGTTGGAAACAATGTACTCAAGAAATGGTAGGCTGGTCTGTTCAAAGACGCATTTTTCGAGCTTGACATAAAGTTGACTGCTACATAAGCGTCTTAGAACTTGGCGCATGTGGGCACGATGAGCTTCAAGACTAGGCAAGAAAATCAGGATGTCATCCAGGTACACAACAACACATGAATATATAAGGTCTCTGAAGATGTTGTTAACAAATTCCTGGAAGAAGGCTTCAACATTGCAGAGGTCAAAGGACATCACCAGGTATTCAAAATGCCCATCACGGGTATTGAAGGCAGTCTTCCATTTGTCTCCTTCATAAATTCGAATCACGTTGTAGGCCCCCCGTAAGTCAAGTTTCATGAAGACTCTGGCTATGAGCAGACGGTTAATGAGTTTGGATATCAATGGCAAAGGATATCGGTTCTTAATGATAACTTTATTGAGACCCCAATAATCAATGCAGGGGCGAAGAGAACCATCCTTTTTTTCACAAATAGGAACCCGGCAAGGGCTGGAGAGGAGGGCTTGCGGATGAATACTTTTTGGAGATTCTCCTTTATATAGGCCGCCATGGCCTGTGTCTCAGGCACACACAAAGGGTAGATTCTGCCCTGAGGAGAGGTAGCCCAGGCAGAAGATCCATAGGGCAATCATAGACACAGTGATGCAGAAGGATCTCAGCCTCTCACAGAAGACAACTGCATACTTGTGATATGGAGAAGGCAGCCACAGAAGAGTAGTGGACAACGTCAGTAAAGAAGTGGTACGCACAGGACGTGGTAGAGCAAGACACCGAGAATGACAGTCTTGTACCCAACATGTGTGACTTTGGCTGTTTGCCAGTTGATCACGGCTGCATGCGCTGTAGCAAAGGAAGACCCAGAAGTTTAGCAGAGGAGTAACAAGTAGAATTACATTTTTTATTTGTGCAATGTCCCCACTTAGAGACTCAGAGGTTCTGTGCAAAACTGTATAGAGTTATTCAGACTGTCACTGTTAATGGAAGAGATAATCAGAGGCTTGACAAGCCGGACCACCGGGAGACTATACTTAGAGACCAGAGATGCATCAACAAAATTTTCATCTGATCCTGAATCCAAGAAGGCGGAGGCTTGGAACATGACACCAGAAGGGGTACAGACCTAAAACAGCAGGGTAAGACTTGAAGAGGTTGTATTTCTTTATTTTCATTAGCCAAGGATCAATAGTATCAGTGCAACGAAAATAAAGAAATAAACATGATTTTATTGATTTAATATTTTTTTTTCGTTACCCCCATATCATTATTATTTATATACACATCGGAACAACTTCTGTAGTGTTATAATTTGATTTCGGCCATGTACAGTTTTATTTCAGATTGCATTAGAAAACCCATAGGAGCGTTGCCCACTCCCCCTTTGGCCCCAAATAACGGCGCTCTTTTAACTTAGCCAATCACAGAGCGCACTCAGAATTTCTTTTCCCCATAGAACTCTATGAGAAATTTAGCTCGCGCTTGATTGGCTAAGTGGACGAGCCCCGCCGCTTAAACCAATCAGCTCGTTTCTGCATTTTACTGTATTTTGAATTGTCCCGCCTTTGAATTGATTGGTCAATTTTTCTCCATAGGATATAATGGGACATTGTCGCTCTATTCTGATTGGTCAATTCTCCTCCATGGGTTTTAGATGGGACATTGTCGCTCCTATTCCGATTGGCTGGTTTATGCGACCAATGAGAACAGCTTAAAAAATTTGAATTACTGTATTTCCCGGCAAATCTCTATTGCAATTCCTATGTAGCGCCGGTCTCGGCGACAAACGCGTTGTTCGGGTTTTAACGGATTTATTTTTACAGAAGGTTTTAGCTCTTTATCTGTTTAATTTTTTTACACTTAATAAAAAAATTATTTTTTTTATTAATACTTCATGCTGACGGCGCTGGCGCCCAGATTTTCAGTGCCGTGCTCTCTCCTAGACTACAATGGGAGAAGTAGCTCGCGCTCTGATTGGCTGGGATAGCCAAGCACCCCCTAGCTCAGCAATCAGCTCTTTTCTGTATTTTTACTGATATTTTGAACTGTCCGCCCTTTTATTTTTGATTGGTCCAAACTTCTCCATAGGATTTTAAGGGACTTTGTCGCTCCTTTTTCTGTTGGTTAATACTCCTTCATAGGTTAGGGAAAGGGCCACTGTCGCTCCTATTCTGATTGGTCCAAACTTCTCCATAGGATAATGGGGCTTTGTCGTCTATTCTGATTGGCTGGCTTCTGCCGACAATAGAATAGCTTAAACAATTTGAATTACTGTATTTCCCGGCAATTCTCTATTGCCATTCCCTAGTAGCGCCGGGGTTTAGCGACAACGCGTTGTTCGGGTTTTTTTACTGCTTTATTTGAAAGAAGGGTTCGGCTTTATCTGATAATGTTTTACATTTAATAAAAATAATTTTTTTATTAATACTTCATGCCGCACGGCGCTGAGGGGCCGGAGATTTCAGAGCGCCCATTCTCATAGACTATAATGGGAGAAGTAGCTGCGTCTGATTGGTGGGATAGCCAAGCCCGCTAGCTCGCCAATCAGCTCTTTTCTGTCTTTTTACTTATTTTGAATTATCCCGCCGTGGATTCTGTTGGTTCTAAACTTCTCCATAGACTAGAATGGGTCTTTGTCGCTCCTATTTGATTGGTCAATAGTTCTCCATAGGTTTTAATGGGTCTCTGTCTCCTATTCTGATTGGCTGAGCTAGCCAAGTCCGGTAGTTACCAATCAGCTCTTTTCAGCATTTTTACTGTATTTTGAACTCTCCCGCCTTTGATTCTGATTGGTCAATCCTTCCCCATAGGATTTAATGGTTCACTGTCGCTCCTATTCTGATTGGCCGGTTTAAGCTGACCAATGAGACTAGGTTTCAGAATTTGAATTACTGTATTTCCCAGCAATTTACAATATCATAATTCTTGATATTGCGCCGTTCTAGAGTTTAGGAAAGTGATTTTTTTTTTAATTATGTTATTTTTGAGGTTCAGCTCTTTTTCTGACACTGTTTTCCGCCTTTATAAAGGCGATTTTTTCTGAATCATACTCCTGCTGCACGGAGCAGAGCGCTGAGATTTGTGTAGCGATCTTCTATGTTTCCTCGCATGTTCCGATCCTGCTTCACTTCGCCTCTGCCGGAGCATTTAGACCAAAATAAACCAGGTCTGCCTGTCAGAGCTGCCGAGCGCTGCACTGCGCCTCGCTTTGCCGACTCGCCATCGTACATGCCTCGGAGTTTTCGAGCGCGCCGCGTCCCACCCCGGAATGCCTACCCCGCGCCCACACCGCGCCCACTGCCCGCCCCTTCATGCGAGGCGCAGTTGAAAGTGGCGAACGCTGCTTCTAACACCACATCCCTGCATCCGACAGCGGGACTCAGGCCGGGAGGCGCAGTATACGCCAAAAAACAGCCGTAAAGCCCGATCATACATGTCGCCCAAAGTGTCTCACAGGATAAATATTAATCTGAGTTAGCTAGCCAGCACACCAGGGGTAAATAATAACCTATTACTTACAGGTACGTCATAATGTCGGTAAGTTCCTTATGTAGCGCGCTTACTTAGTACTGTAAGTATGCTACACAGGAGTCGTGCCGTACGCTACATAGGAGCCGAGTGCCGGCTGTTAATATCAGATGATACCCACCGCTCACAGCAGGGAATGAAGCCGGCTCCATTCCCTGATGTTTAACCCTTAAGATGCTGCATCAATCACAGCATCTGAATGAATGAGGAAAGGTGCACCACCTCGGCACGATCGTAGGGAGCCGATGTGTTGCCATGTCACCTGGAAACCTGAAGGCATGTATAGCCACCATATAATCGTCCCTATTACTTACCACCTCCCTACCTCAGTATTCCTGACAAATGTGTATGTGTGTGTGTGTGTGTCTGTGTATATATATATATATATATATATATATATATATATATATGCGTATATATCCATACGTTTTAAATTATGTCTATTGTATTTTTATTTGGAAATTTTGTTCGTAATCATAAATTTCATTTATTTTTACATTTTTTATTCCCAAAAGAACACTTTTACTTTAAGAATTATTTTACTTTTAACTAATATCATATACCTAAGGTCTGCCCTATAAGGTAATTATATATATATATATATATAGTGACACTCACATTCGTCCGGACGCCATTTTGGACCGTCCTGGGGGTACTTTAGCTCCGGGATCGCCGCTTTCAGAAACGGAATGGCACTCGGACACAGGGCTTCGGTTTAAAACTGGCCTCAACCAGCTTTATTGAGGCACCGGAATAGGAAACAAACAAAAACCTCAGGCCGTCTGGCCACTGACTAAACATATACAGAGTGCCCTCTCTAACATGTGAGCTGGACCTAACGTTCAGACCCACAATACACTCTCTCAATTTCTCCCAGTCTCCCACTGGGTCCTGGCTTCCACAAGCCTGGGGGTTAAGAGCCTCCTATCACAAGCTCCACTGCTTCTCCAAACTGCAGTTGACCACACCCCCCGATCACCTGGAGTAGGCGGCCTTTTATAGGCCTACCGGGACTGGCCCAAAACCTGGCCTGGAACGTGGGGACGGCCTCCCACCCAACGCTATGACCGTCCCGGGAAAGGCAACCCAATACTAGCCGCATAGCAGCCATACTAACAACATGTGTCAGTAACCTAGGGTTACTGACGCTAACTGGTTGCCTTCCCCCACCGAAGCCAGGACTTCGGTGGCACGTACGCCACCTAGTGGCAGCCCCATGCAACCACCTATAGTCGTTCTGCCACAATATATATATATATATATATATATATATACATATATACGTTATATATACATATATATATATATATATTTATATATATATATATATATATATATATATCATTTGCTATGACCAGGGCTGCCAGCAGTGTCAGGCTGAGTCTCTGGGTCCAATGGAGGAGATTATTCTAAGGACCCATCAAAGTTGTAATTAAAGCTGTAGCAGTCATAGTAGCTGCTATCAGACCTTGTGGCTGAAGAGACCTCTAGGTTGCAATAAAACTTGTGTGCTTACGTAGGAAATAGCTAGTAGGTGGCTTTCTGCTAAGTGGGTCTTCTGATATATGACGCTATTGTCCATATGTTAAATTATTCCTACTTATGTTGATATTACAGTTTTCTGTCATTAAGTCTTTGGGGGCCTTATAAATTCTAGTAATGCCCCTGGTGCCCTTTATTGTTTCAGTGTTTGGTCCAAGTCTGGTGGGCTGTACAACCCTGGCTGTAGGGCTGTCTTAACAATCCTATAGAGCCTTGGGCCCTGTCTACTGTACATAACCACTAACAGGAAGAAAAACGTAAATGATCAAAAAAATAAATTATAAACAAACCGTATTTCTCTTATGAATGCAGACATGCTCTCCACTACAAGTTGTAATTTTTCTACTGAGTTAGCAGTAGACTTGCCTGGATATCAGAATAAAACTCAGATAATGACGATACCAGGGCTGATTATAGAATGACAAAGGGTGCTGTCTCTTGTTGTCACTGGAATATGAAGTCCAGCCTTTTTGTGACTATATTCCTGTTATTAAAGATAACACAATGTTAAAGGAGTTTTCCCATTTCGGGATTCCCCTCAACTCCTCCTGCTGTGCTGTTACTTTCTGTTTTGCCTCCTGTGCTCTGTAGATGGTACAGGCTCTACTGATTGTGATTCATGCCAGTTCCGTTGCAGTGACTACATTGCACTGCCACTCCTTGTATTGCTATAGAAACTACTTACTGACTTACCTTGGCAGCTACTGCAGTTACATGCTCTGCAGCTCTGACAGGATGGCACAAGACTAATAAGCTCTCTCTATAGCCGTCAATAACGAAGCTAAGAGCAAAGACGGAGGAACGAGAACCCAGTCATGCATCTCCATCCTGCTAAGACATAAGAAGGAATGAGATCATAATCCTGGCCACTGCCACTAGGGCACAGAAGTTGTCTGTAACATAGGAAACCATCTATAAACAAGCAGTATAGATAGCTTGCTATATCTTTGAAATTAAGCAAAATCAGTAAATAAATGTATTAGGTGAGAATATTTATTTATCTTTGCCTACATCTTTAAAGCTAATCAATGAGTTGGTAATACTTCTTTAATACGAGGGGTCTTTAAAAGGTTTTTCCACTTTTATATTTTTGTTGAAAATGGTGATGGTGGGAGGAGTAGTAATTGGTTGTGTCTGAAAGCGTCATGTGTCTAGTCTGTCTGGCAAGCTGGCGGGCTTTGCAGTTTACTAGAAGAGTAGTCACATTGTAGAGAAGATGGGTACAAAACTTATAAACTGCACCAAAGAGGAACACTCTTTATGGGTGGAAGGTATGGTAGGAGCACAAATTCATCTCTGCATGTGTGCTCAGTAGGAGGATTAAGGGCGACATGTATGTATTTTGGTGCCCAAACAACAATTCATTTTGTTGTCAGAGAATCGGAGCATCAACAGTTTTCTGTTACAATCTACTAGATATTGACCTGTGCTTAACAAAGTAAAAGTAAAACCTGTTACCCTGTAATAGTGAGATAAGGCCTCTGATTTGCTAATTACATGTATTAGAGAAAAATTTTATAACTTCATCTACTATCATTTTATGTGTGTTTGTGTGGTGGTGATAGGTACTCTGTAATGAGGTTGTTAAAGGGGTTGTCTCATCTTACTGTTTCATAGAGTAAAGCAGCATTATTTCATTCCTGCATCCTCTCACTTCCTAGTCAATCTGTCTGTAATTAGCATATGAGCTCCTGTATTCAGACTTCTGCTAATTAGATAACCAATCTCCTGCTACCAGGTCCAGAGAATCTTGAGAGCTAAAGTAAACAGTAATAATTAGTGTCTTTTGTCTGAAAGATCAGCTAACACACAAGCTCTCAGGCTGCAGCATTCTTGCGGGACCCGTGGGGTGTGTCACCCCTGTATCGATAAACAAACACAGGGGAAACAAGCATAAAGGGCGGGAACAGAGAAACCT